>OZ025283.1:8160000-8340000 GCA_964019165.1 Mastigias papua | reverse complement strand
TGGATAGGCTATAATACTGCTTTGCTAAGTCTTTTAGAATACTTCTATCTATTTCCCAAAATGAGCATACAAGTGATTAATTTTGTATATGTTCAACAACTATTCGCCCGATAATAATTACTAGTTGTCGAGGAAGTTCTCAGACTTGCACAAATATTTCACTGCCTCTATCAATACACTTTATAGCAAGAAAGCAAACAAGAATGAAAGTAAGAAAGAGAAGGTCAGTGCAAGTATGCAGGAAAGTAACTAAGAAAGTGAGTGATTGAATTAGTAAGTAGGAAACATATCAGTAAGGAATTAAGTAAGAGAGTATTCATAAAGTAAGTTGGTATCAAAAGACGAAGGCAACGCCGAAAGTAAAGAACCTGACAAATAAGTATAAAACCCTGTTATATAAGTAAGTTAAGTGAAACAATAGACAAAGTAAAAAGTGTTCAAGAGATACAAACAACCACACAACAGTTTTAAATATGCATATATCATAGCTATACTTACTTAGTGGAGGCATAGGCTTTGGTGGAGGCAATGCAACTACAAAGTAAATGCCTTTGTGATAAACTTTCGATCACTATAGTTACATTATAAAAAGTAAAGATTTAATTGTTGTCATATTAAATGTTTGTTGTACTACACGCTTTTTTTATAAGAAAAACACTTTTTTTCCTGAGGCTCAATTTTCTTAACTTTCCACGAATTTGAGGCTGAGAGTTTCTTAAGATTTTCTTAACTTCTGAAAGAAAAAACTAGCTGAAACAGGCTACTCAGTATTTGTTGGGCCACCATAAGTCTCGATCTTTGTACGAGAGTTTGCAAAAATGAGCCAATATCAATTTCTGGCATATAAAGAAGATGAACTGTAATTCTGTTAGCATTTTCTTGAACTTGAGCCTTGTGATTTTCTTAGGATTTTCTTAAGATTTTGGCCATTTGAGCCTCATTTTCTTATAAACTTTTTTCTAATAAAAAAACGTGTATCTCAAAAAAGTCAGAAAAACCCAACAAAGAATGGGGAATCAATTGAGAGTCATTGATAAAGAACCAAATATAAAAACGTATAGCTATGACTGGTACAAAAGTAAATAAAACTACCCTCAAATATATGTGGCTAACAGTCTTCCATGTCAACTTACATGAAACACTGCACTTGGGATGCTTCATTCATGTTAACTGCATAAGCAGTGCTTTGCCAAAACGTATCTACCTTGCCTCAAGAACACTAATAATGACGCAATCAAACTCATTATGCTGGAAAAGCAACTATCTACATGAGACACTAAAATATACCATGGAAGATACATACCACTCACACCCATGACTTCCACTTCGCAAAGAGTGAGGTATTCATTGACTCTCAGTTTCACAAATACATATCGTCCAGTTCTTGGCTGTGAGCACTGTAGTGCTTTTGTTTGACCACGGCCAAAACTGCCACCGTGATACGCACATCTGTACATAACGAAATCAACCATATACAATAGGCTTTTTCAGTTCTATTAGCAACAGCAATGGTACAATTTTGTGCACATGGGAACTTACGCATTGCGGTACATACAAGAGTATAACAAAGGGGCTTAACAAACACTTTTGTTGTGACGAAACAATAAAGACAAGACAGCGACAATATAATTCCCGTAACCACGATGATATTGAATGGCAGTGAATATATACTTACAAATTTGAAGTCAACAATATACAAAATCAAACGAGCATTCTCGGTGTAAAATCACCAACAATATCAATAAAAATTGTGTACTCTGTACTATAGTACTCACAGTGTGTTTGTATTTTCATTGACGTTATCAGTCTTTGTAACCTTGATCTCAATGTTTCTCAACCTTGTCCAACAACAATCTTGTCTGTTAGTCAATGAGACCTTGTATACTCTGTGCGTCGATCCCAAATCAACTCTCCACCATGGATTTGGCTGTCTGTTAGTATGGGTACATGATCCTCCTCCCCAGTTCGGGTTCTTGTTACCATCAACTGCCCTTTGTGGAACACCACCGAAACCTGTTGATGATTGTCTTGTGGGTCTTCCACGTGCAACATTTCCTGTTTATAAAAAGTTTAATGTCAGTTGGATATACTGTAACAGTTGGCTTTATCAAAAGATTTCTAGAATACTTCCATTTATCTGTCAAAAGGATGGAATTACTTCATCTTATAAATATACGATCGATTAATATTGAACATGTTAAAAATGTCATAAGCACATTATTGTCGAAGAATTTCTCAAACCCGCGCAAATATGACACTATCTATCTATCTATAAAGTATTGCACAAAACCTAAAAGTTAGGTACTACTATTACTATAATCATTATTATTAATCTATGTTTATTTAGCAAACCTGACAGCCAGTTCCACGTTGCCTAACTTAGTGAGACGTATAATTGTAGTATTTAGTTGATATGTTTTAAAGATCTGACGTTTTAAACAAGTTACTAAACATCTAAAAGTAAACACATTAGAGAGAAAGTTTGCTAGTATGTAACAAAGTATATAAATCAACAAAATATTAAGTAAATAATCAGCAGAAAGGGTATAGTAAGTAGAATAGATATGATCTTGCCACGGAATATGAACTGCCAGTTTCCTAACTAACTAAGAGGTACAAAACACTACGCTGTAAACTTGCAAATGTAGTTTTATTACAAAAAGACTTACTCAGAGGTACTGGTGGCTTTGGTCGAGCTAAAAGTAAATGATATACAAAAATCACAGATTGGAATTGAGATACTACTATCTGAAAAGCTTCCAAATATATTTGATAATTATTTTTCCAGTGTATTACTTAATGAATCTCATTGATTGGAAAGACAGTTAAATATCGAAACTTTACATAAATTAATTAATATGATTGATTTTACAATGCTACACTTTTAATGTTACACTGCTATCATTCGCAAAGAGAAAATGAGAGAAATAAGTGTCATTCATAGTTCTAGCATTGGCGATTTGCTTTAATACTTATCAATGACCACCAACACAAGCAAAAAGCCAGTATGAGGAAAAACTGACGAACAATTCCATTATGCTTACCCGAGCGTATTTTCTGCTATAAATGCTAGAAGTTTTAGGCATATAAGATACGTGAAGCTCAAATCAGGCAAAAAACTTGAAAAATATCCAAGAAATGCAGACGGGTTGAATTTCACAAGTAAATTTTGTTAGTACACGTAAATTAGTTAGCACAAGTAAAAGTAGATTTTCTCGATTGTTTTTCCCACTTGATTTTCCCCTTTATCTATATAAGCCTCAGTTACTTATAATTATTAGCTGATGATTAGACACGTTGTCTCGAAACGTTCTTCAGGTTTATGTCTAATATGGAAATGTCTAAACTAAAACGGTATGTCTTGCATTCTGGATAGTATGGATATGTCTTAATTTCTAGTTATGTTGAGTTAAAGAACTGAAAATAATTACAATATTTTTCGTCGTGGCCCTTCTTCTAAGGTTCACAAGTAAACTTAAGAAATTACCTCTTTTAATGAATGTTGTGATCCAGTTTGCATTGTTATTTCTGCCCTTCATTCCATACTCACAGAAACAAGTCTTCTTTGTCTTGCTATCAACAGTCGCTCCATTAGCAAGTTTTCCGTTTCTACGTCTCACACTGCATTTGCTATAACAGGTCTCTTTGTTGGCGAAGACACCAATTCTTTCCTCAGACCCACCTGTACCGTCACCACGTTTCCACTGAGGTGCCAGCACTGCAAAAGAAGAACGTTAGTCATCAAATGAGACACAATGAATCTGAGATTTATTGCAACATTGTCAGAAAAATACACCTCTGCGTGTGCACTGAATTGGTGCTCCAGATGAAGTCATATCGAAATAAGAAATATCCACAGCTGATTCACAAGGCTTACTGCAAAATACATATATGAATCGTTTACTAACCTCCTGGTGGGGGCCTTGGTGGTGCTGG
The DNA here is from genome assembly GCA_964019165.1 of Mastigias papua. Taxonomy (NCBI): domain Eukaryota; kingdom Metazoa; phylum Cnidaria; class Scyphozoa; order Rhizostomeae; family Mastigiidae; genus Mastigias; species Mastigias papua. Next base: position 8,336,064 of record OZ025283.1, on the reverse strand, counting down.
TCTAACTGTAACACAAAAATAAGGCTATCAAATTTAGCATTATGTCTTTCTACTAGTCTACTATACCAATTATTTTTACCTACAGAATAGGAAGACAATGAATAACCTAAATAATAGTGTTAATTAAATTGAATACATTTATCAAACAATAAACTTATTATTACACTTTTCAAGACCACAATTTGTTGTGTTATGTGCCATTCAGAAAAATACTACTAAACCCCAAGTTTGCCCCCTACATCCCCTACTGAGAGTACTGATTCAGCACACCAACATATCGCATTCTATTTTAAGAAGCCTAGAACTGTGCATAAAAGCAAAACAATTGTCTCAGTAAAGAGCTTGAGCAGGTTTTGTACATCACGTTGTACAACAATAGGATAAACTTCATCAAACTGGCCATTCCAACCTGATGTGCAATATAATTTCCACTTTCCAACTCGGCATTCACGTAAACAATGAGTTAACCAGAGGATTCATATTGGCAGGAAAGTCGAATTACTCTTCTACTGAAACCAAACAAGCATGAAATAAAGAAGTACATACACTTGATTGCCATAACTTCCACTTCGCAAAGAGTCAGGTATTCATTAACTCTCAGTTTTACAAACACGTATCGTCCAACCTTTGGTTGAGTACATCTAAGTGCTTTGGTCTGTCCTCTGCCAAAGCTACCACCATGATATGCACATCTGTATATGATGAAATCAACAATGCATATAATATTCATAATACCACAAGAACAGAAATAGTGCATGATGGTGATGATGATAATGATGATTATGATGATAATGGTGACGATGATGATGATGATGATGATGATGATAATGATGATAATGATGATGATGATAATGATGATGATGATGATGATAACTAGCACATGGTTGGAGACCTCCTTGGGGTGGTGAGCGGACACATAAAGAGCCTGTCCGTTATTTGATAGCGATTCATTTCGCAAAGATACAGAATTGGGGCGGATTTTGATGACAAGTAGCAAACTGTCCAACCAGGCCGCTTCAGAGAAAATCAGGCTCAGCAGCTCAGGCTACAGTAACTGTTGGGGCAACCGAATGGGTCAAGTACAGCTGACTCAATCGCCTCTTTTAAAAAATTGGCAGGTGGGTGATTACTGATTTCGGGTCAGTCCAGGTCCCGTATGGGACATGACGGGGAAACAGATAGACAAACAGACGATTATGATAATAATTATCATAATGGTGATGAAGCAGTTATATACAAAATCAACGGATGATATCGATCATAGATACTAATAGAAGACTATGAAAACTTTCTACATGTACTCACATAGTGTTTGTATTTTCGTTGACGTTGTCACCCTTAGTCACCTTGATTTCAATGTTTCTCAATCTTGTCCAACAACAATCTTGTCTGTTTGTCAAGGAAACTGAGAAAACTTTGTGTGTGGATCCCAAATCAACTCTCCACCATGGGTTAGGTTGCTTGTTAGTATGGGTACATGATCGTCCGTTCCAGTTCGGGTTCTTGTTACCATCAACTGCCCTTTGTGGAACACCACCGAAACCTGTTGATGACTGTTTAGTGGGTCTGCCACGTGCAGCATTTTCTATTTATGGGAAACGATTTGTGAGCCAATGGGACTCAATGTACAGTCAAAGGATTTCAGAATATGTAACTAGATAGAATGAGGTTACTTTAGAAGACTGGTTACTTTCGCTAATCAGATAAGAACTGAGCGCCAAGATGAAGCTTCGGAGCTTGAGCTGAGTTTTTCTTCCGTTATATATTTGCTTGCCATAGTTCTTAATAGATATTCATGACAGGAAAATATCTTTCAAACCATTCGTTCATCTATTATGGCAATGCATCTTAATCTGGGTTCGATACTTAGGATTCGGTGACAGTCTAGGCACACAACTGATTCAAACTTGTGCACAAATGAAACATACATCTATGTCCTAAACTTGAAAAACTAAGAAGGCTTGGCTGAATGCATATATGGAAAACAAACGACGGTAACTGTAGTGTAAAATATTCTAACAAGAACATCACAAAGTACAACTCACTTCCTTTTTCGCCAAAAACTTCTACTTCACAAAGAGTGAGGTATTGCCTAACTCTGAGAGAAACAAACACGTATCTTCCAGTTCTAGGAGGTGCACAATCAATGACCCTTTTCTCTCCTTTTCCCAACGGGCCAGGTACATATCGGCATCTAAAGGAGAAGTTGTATTGATCAGAAACAATTTGAGGCTACACGCTTTTTTTTAATGAACCTAGCACGAAGCCTAGTTAATGACGTTCCCTATTTTCCGAACTCTTTTGATCTTGTTTTAGTACCAAAGAGTTCCTTAATAATTCCCTAACTTTAGCTGCACATTTACTGGTGTGTAAATTCTAAGTGCTCAGTGCTTAGACAGGACATTATGGACACTGCAAGGTTCAACTGAAAACTGCCTATAAGCCACTTGCTACTAGGACTAGAGGCAATGTATGTGAATTTGAATTCTTAACTCTTGATTGTTTACAGCGACAACACACTCCAAATAGAACAGTTCTTTAGCAAATTTTTCTTTAGCAGTACAATTTCCTTCAATTTTTTGCCTTCTAAATGTAGATTCTTTATAAAACGGCTCCTTATACAAAACATGTAAACCAGAAGAACATGCAAAATAAATGCAAGAACAGATAAACTAGCAGATGCTAGAGAAACATGAGAAGTGTGATGTAAGTGTGTAAGCTACAGCATGATATGCACGGTTATCAAATCTACTTTACTTACAGAGGATTTGAGGTAGGACTATCGACGTTGCCAATTTTGATATCGATTTTCTGCAATCTGCCTTGACAGCAATCTCCTCTGTTAGTCAAAGCGACGCTCTTGATCGTACGACTCGCACCCAAGTCAACGCGCCACCATGGTCTGTTATCAAGGTTTGTATGCGTACAAGATCGGCCACCATACCTAGTGTTGGAATTTCCATCGACAGCTCTAGATGATACGCCGCCATAACCAGTTGATGACTGCTTGGTTGGCCTTCGCAGTGCCAAGTTACCTGAGATAATAGTAAAAATGAGAGAACTATGGCAAAAATGCATTTGATAAATGATATCCATAGCAATTTTCACTCAGTTCTTCCTTTCTACCAGGATTTGAGAATTCTCAGTCAGTGCGTCGTGTGCTGCAAACCACACCACAATCACAATCAACCACAATCAACCTTAAATTCCTGCACTCTTTCGTAATAAGAACCAGTTGCTAAGGTTCGATGCTTTATATGTTTTAATAGTTTTGGACCCCATGAAATATACAGTTTTTAGAACACTCGGCGGGGCTACTTTTCAAAATGAAGCAACGAATTTTGATATATATTAACAACTTCATCCAAACTAGCTTTCCATAAGAATATAGGTTATGGAAGGGCTAATGAAAATGTCTTTTAACTTCTGATCAGAGGCTGAGCACAATCTAGCTCTGTTTTTATTTCTGTTGGAAAATCGAGTCTTAGTGTTCTTAAAGAGTGTGATCATAAAAAACAGTGCATGCTGGTAAGAAATTCACCAAAACTAGTTCTAACCTAATTCAACTTCCCTTCTACAGTTTGGATCATTGAAATTAAGCAAAGAGAATATGGGAAAATCTCATAATATGTATGTTTAAGAATTCAAATGAAACGTCCACATCTGCATATCTAATATAGCACGAATGCTAGAAACGAGCAACTGGGAGGAACAGTTCATTCCTAATCGAAGAATAGAGGGCTTTAAAGGGCATCCAAAATAGTAAAATACTTAAAGGTTAGCTTAGAAAGAAAAAGTGTATAGACATAATAGCTACATCTCCAACGAATAATAGCAATATCTTCAATACGAAATGAATCTGTACTGAAACTACAAAGAAAAACCTATACAGTCATCCCTACACTGCAAAAGCAACATATTATGTGTAATGACAATACAAAAGGATTTGATCATATATTCACCTGTCAAAGCCGAGATTTTTTGTACAGCTGATCCTTTGATGGGGAAAACCTCCACCTCACAAACAGTCAATATCTCTCTGACCTTTAGAGTGACGTACACATATCGGCCCTTCAAAGGTCTTGAACAAACCAACTCTCTCGTCTCTGCTCTCCTGAAGGCATTTCTTACCTTGTTACACCTAAAAAACGACGAGAAAAACACGATGCTACATTGATTCAAACAAGACGTATGATTCATTCACAGAAAGCGCAGAAATTATGGATGCATATGTATGCATAAGCTATCAAAGCCACCAGCACTAAGCAACTTTCATAAATAGACGAATATATATATATATATATATATATATATATATATATATATATATATATATATATATATATATATATATATATATATATATATACAAACTAAACCTAAGCCGCATCCACAACGTATATAAATTACATAAATAGAATAAACCACAAATATACTATCCTTTAAGTAAACGTTTCGATCAGAATCTTCATCAGTACTAAACTTACAATGACATTGGGCCTGCTTAAATTACCTACATAACAATGGGGTCACAATTGATATTACCTAAGGGGGACCTACCTATTAACACCTCATGATAAATTAAGAATACATTATATGGGGAGGGCCGAAGCTGTGAAGTAAGAAACAAAGGAGGATAATATAGAGCATATAAGGTGATGCAAAGAGTGCGAGAAGTGTGAAGAAAAGACGAATAGATGCTGGATAGACGCAAAATGGACAAAAGAAGCAATGTGGCAAGCAGTATGTAGGTAGCACCTTTACATCATTTAGAGCCAGGTTTAACAATTATAAGTCATCTAGTAGGAAGTTTTCTAGTGGAGTAGCAGTGACGCAGGCAGAGTTGTTTAGACATTTTACAGAAGCCAACCATCATGGATTTTTAGAGGATGTTAGTTTTCAAATTATAGATAGGGTATTTGGAGTTTCTAGACATAAGGAGGGATTCTGGCAGTTTAGACTACAGAGCTTTATACCTGAGGGACTTAACGTCAGATATGCAGATCATTAGCAATCCCCTATGCACTTTCCTAGCGTATATTGCTTCTTTTGTCCATTTTGCGTCTATCCAGCATCTATTCGTCTTTTCTTCACACTTCTCGCACTCTTTGCATCACCTTATATGCTCTATATTATCCTCCTTTGTTTCTTACTTCACAGCTTCGGCCCTCCCCATATAATGTATTCTTAATTTATCATGAGGTGTTAATAGGTAGGTCCCCCTTAGGTAATATCAATTGTGACCCCATTGTTATGTAGGTAATTTAAGCAGGCCCAATGTCATTGTAAGTTTAGTACTGATGAAGATTCTGATCGAAACGTTTACTTAAAGGATAGTATATTTGTGGTTTATTCTATATATATATATATATATATATATATATATATATATATATATATATATATATATATATATATATATATATATATATATATATATATATATATATATATATATATATATATATATATGTTTGTATGTATGTATATATATTATATATTTAAGTATGTTCCCGCTTTTTCGTGCTATATATATATATATATATATATATATATATATATATATATATTCGTGCTATATATATATATATATATATATATATATATATATATATATATATATATATATATATATATATATATATATATATATATATATATATATGTTCGCGCTATATATATATATATATATATATATATATATATATATATATATATATATATATATATATATATTCATATGCAAAGTTATGTTTTTGTTGCAATAAGATATGGGCAGTTCTTCACTTTTGCCATTAAGAATTATACCTGAAAATCCACTTGCATTAAAATTCATAGGAATTAATATCTCAATAGATATAAAAGAAAAACACTTATACTTACAAGCCATTTGGATCTGGTCCAACACCATTGTTCCCTATACGAACTTCGACGTTTCTTAATCTATTCCAGCAACAGTCCTTCCTGTTAGTGATTCTCACCTTACCAATGGTTCTCACAGCTTGAAGGTCAACACGCCACCATGGTCTATTTTCCCTGTTAGTGGCTGTACAACTTCTGCCATTCCAGTTAGGGTTGGAATTTCCATCGTTACCCCTAGAAGCAACACCGCCCCATGGTCCAGTTGAAGACTGTTTACTGGGCTTACCCTTAGCAACATTGCCTGCAATGTAAAATGATGGAATGATGAAGTAATCACACCACAATCATGCACTGATCATAACTAATCATCTTGTGCAATATAAGCTATCATATAGTAATCAGCCAGCAATCAAAAAACAAGTGATTATACCATAGAAAAAATAAGTAAATGTACAGTAAAAGCCGTTGAATTCTACACTGATAACTTGCAAAGAGTGTTCAATGATAGCCCATAAGGCATATGCAAGGTAGATACGAAACTAGCTTAACGTCATTTGTGACAACGAAGAGTACAGAAAAGGTCCTGAGAGTAAGCAAAGAGATTCTCTGCAGCACTCGGCGCCAGAAATGCACAGAAAAATAGTTCCTCGTAAGCATCCCCATCTGAAAGTATATCATAGGAGGAACAAAAAAGCAGTTGAAGTAAAAATGAGAGACTCTCTTTAAAAATACTAATGATCTATACGCAGTTCTTTTAAAGTCATCAGATACTGCTAATAATATGAAGGAGCAAAACAAAAGTTTATTGCATATACTCACCATCGTATTTGAATCCCTTGAACACAGGAGGTTTTGGCAATGGTTTTCCACCTGAAAATTTGGACATTTAGCATCAAAGGCATTGAAAAAACTTGCAAAAATCTATCAAAATACGATGTAAAAATAACTGTTTTAAGCTGTGCTATAAATGTAAAGGGAATAAGTAATAACGATCAGTTATTACCTCCTTTGATGCCTTGTACTTCCACTTCACAAAGAGTAAGATAGTCAGTTCCACGAAGCATAACGTACACGTATCTTCCAGATACTTCCTTAGTGCAGTATAGATCGATTGTTGCACCTTTACCAACAGCTCCCAAATAGAAGGTACATCTAAGCAACAAACAAAACAATGCAAATTATTCATAATGCATGCATCTAGCAATAACAGACCTAAAGCAGTAGTGTAAGTGGTTTACAGCATAGGGCTGTTAAAAGCTGGTTGTAACTTGGTGCCAAACTTTCCTTCTGTAGTTCTATCTTCCCTCTATTGCAATAATAATGATAAGTGTCGATAAAATTAGCTTTTTGTAGACTATGGTATCTTATTTCGCACTACCCAGCTTCTGTTCTGCCACTGGTCACTACATCCCTTACAAATTGTCACATCATGTCCCATTCAACTACACGCTGCCTATATTCTTAAGAAATCAAGGGTTAGTTCTGGAAGTTTCATATTTTGACTTCTTTTGAACACATTTTATTACAAAAAGATCCCTAATAGCTTCTTAATTTCAACTACACATGTAGTATCATACAGTCATTACAAACGTTTGGCACCAGCATAGGACACTATTCACATTGTAATCTTCAGCGAAAATCCATCTATCAGATACTGATAAATGAACTTGGCATAATTCCACCGAATTTGACGGAGAACAGGTTTCCCAATTCTCAATCACTTGAAGCTATTTCATTACTAGAAATTGAAAACCTCTTTGAGGATTTCGTCCTTAGCATTATTAGTTCTTGAATTTTTTGACTTTCGACGTGTAGGTTCTTTATAGGCAGACCCTCTACAAGAAAAATGTGTAGCACCTGACAAATTCTGTCCACAATGGGGAGTTGGGATACCTCACAAAAACAAAGAAAGCTAGATATTTGCAACTCACAAGCCATTGCGGCCGGGGTTATTGTCTGTATTTCCAACACGAATTTCGAAATTCTTCAGTCTATCGTCGCAGCAGTCTCCTCTGTTTGTTATTTTGACATTTCCCACTTTCTGGATTGATCCTAAATCTACTCTCCACCATGCGCGTGATTGCCTGTTCGTGTGAGTACATGATCGTCCATTGTAATTGTTATTCTTATTTCCGTCTACAGCTCTCTTTGAATCACCTCCGTAGCCAGTAGATGACTGCTTTGTCTGTTTACCTCTTGCCAAGTTACCTAAAGTTATCAGTATGAAAGAAAGTCACAAAGCAATTCGAATACTTTAAGACTCCTAATATATATGTATAAAAGGAGCCGTTCAGAATAGCTCCTTCTAGAGAAAGCATTTTAAGTAAAACAGTGCTCTTATTGCTTTGGCAAATCGAGCCTCCGTTTTGTTGTAAAGGGTATTCTTATAAAAAAGTGTTGGTAGAAACCAGTACCTTATACAATAGTTCCACTAAAAAGTCTGTCATTACAATTTTTTCTATTATGTTCTTTCAGACCTTTAAAGTTATACAATATAGACCTCAATGAAAAAACTAGGAAGATAAAATATGTAATTAGCATTAATGTCTTCAACAAATGTATCAATACTGAAAGCTTTCTCTAAAGTCTTTGCAAAAGCTAATTTCTATATTCACACACCTGTTAAAGGAGGTGCTTTTCGTATTTTTGTAGGACGATCAGCTAGAATAGAAGATATAGTAATATCAGACAAAAAATCAATTATAAATTATAAATTACAAATGTAACTTTTTTCAAATCTTAAAATAGCTGCATTCCCTTTTTACTCTAATCAAAGTAATCTCTACAATTCAACTTTAACAAATGTGATGAATTTACTCAGATTATGAATAAAAGACGTGGATAGTAACGTGGATAGAGTGCTTGAATCAGCAACTCACCAGCAACCGCAAAGACTTCAACCTCGCAGAGTGTGAGGTAATCCATTCCCCTTAGAGTTACAAAGACAAATCGGCCTTTCTTTGGCCTGCTACATGCGAGTTCTCTTGTTTCACCCCTTCCCAGTGAAGATGGGACGCGGAGGCACCTGTGGAAAGGTTTGAAATCAATTAATATTTAATTGTAAAAGAGCTACTTTTGTGTGTAATGAGAAGAAAACCATTTCAAAACTATCTCTTTATCTACATCAAAAGGAGATTTCAAAATATCACCAAAGCATCTCAAGAACCAACTGTATTTAAAACTCGGTCCTAATCATTCCTTGGCATGTTCTGCGAGAGAAAAGATGAATATCAGCAAGAAATAGAACTTTCTGGATGTTCAATGACACTCACAATGCGTTAGCTGTTGGGTTCTGGTCGACATTTCCAACTCGTATTTCAAAGTTCTTCAATCTTGTCCAGCAGCAATCGGCACGGTTTGTAAGTTTGACTTTAGCAACACTGTAAACCATTTGAAGATCAACACGCCACCATGCTCCTCGTTGACGTGGTGTGTGGGTACATGAGCGTCCACCCCATTGTGCATTTTTATTTCCATCGACAGCACGTGACGATACACCGCCGAATCCGGTTGCAGATTGTTTGGTTGGTTTTCGTGCAGCGATATTACCTACGAGACACAAGCTGCTAGTAAACAATGCATACAATTAGCATGGAAAAAATGAACTTTTTCTTTTTTATGAGATGCCACCGGCGTAATATTGAAATTCAAGGGGGAAAAACATCGGAAATCAGAGCTTCTAAGGTTCCCTAATTCTTCTGATGCAGTACAAAGTAAATTGTTCATTACGAGTGCAGGTATCGACTTTGAAAATAATCCACTTTTAATCTTATAATTAAAACTGTATAATGTAGACCAAGACAAGATTGGAGTAAAGACCGAATGAGCAAATTTTGACATGTTAGGAGTCCAGTTCTCACCGAGCATAATATATGAAGCCAAAAATATGACATCGAAGCATTTTCTTCACTTCACAAACGGTGGATTGTACGTGCCGAAACAATTCAAGTTAAATGGACATTGGTTGATATAAGATCTGAGAGAGTGAAAATAAAATCACTTACCGGTATAAAGCGAGGGTGGTGCAGCTGTTACTTTCGCTCCTGAAATTAAATTTACCACTATTAAAACATCTGATGAAGTAGAAGTAACTGGGAGTTGTGTAAGAAGCAAACATCTGAACGTAAGGAAAGATGGTATGATCACTACCCAGATAGAACAGCAGAAGATGACGATGTGAAGTTTTTACGGGACATAGATACCGTAAATCCTCGAATTAGCCCCCCTCTAATAAGCCCCCCTCAAATAAGCCCACATGCTAGAACTTCAAATTGTTAATAAGCCCCCCCCTCGAATAAGCCCCCACCCCTGATGATGATGAAGACTTTCATAAAGACTAATGCTCAAATTTATACTGTTCTTGTAATAGTATGGAGAAAAGGAGCTTTGACAATGAGCTTTTTATACGGCATTTGTCAAATAATTTTATAAGCCCCCCCTTGAATAAGCCCCCACCCAAAAAGCATCAAAAATAAATAAGCCCCCAGGTGGCTAATTCGAGGATTTACGGTATATAGTGCGACCATGTGTAATAGAGGCAAGGCGCCTAGATATTGTTATAACAGACAAGAGAAAACAAAGCGGAATAATTGTAGATATAGCAGTACCTGCTGATGGACGAGTGCATGAGAAAGACAGGGCACAAGATCATCGAGTTACCTTAACGAAATACGCTTAAACGAATGTAAAGCTAAAATACTGTTCAGAGCAAACCAACAGTAAATGGAATATATGTATTGAAAAGATTATAACAGGTGTACCAGAGGACAACAATGAAGCTGCGTAAAACAGTGAATTGCATCCCATCGAACAAACCTTCCCACGGTTCACAAAATCGCATGACTGTCTCTGGTGTATATCAGGTATCAGGAGTAGATATATCAGGTAGCAGCCTTCAGACGTATATGTTAAATTGTTTCGATTAATCAACTTTATTCAACGATCTATAGCGCACTGAGAGCATTTAATATCAATTAACAAATAGCTAACCTCTAACAGCCTTGACTTCCACCTCGCAGAGGGTCAAGTAGTTCACTCCATTCAAGACAACGAACACTAAGTGTCCCCTGACTGGACGTGTGCACTCAATGTGTCGAGTCTCTCCTTTGTTCATCGATCCGCTCACACGATAGCATCTAAAATTGAATTTTCTCTTCACCTCAGTGTTCTATGCGATTATGTTACTTTTAAATTAGTTAAAGCTTCAGATGTAATGACTGCTATACGTTGGAAAGAGAATATTACTTTGATATTTTGACTAAAGTACAGGCAAACTGCTCTGTCATGTTCAAATCTCACAACAAATTGCAGTGTGTGCGTTCTAGAAAAATGTAGCTGGAATAGATAAATGCAATAAGTTTCTTTCTCAATCTAGAAACTTACAGTCGGTTTCTCTTTGGATATTTGTCAATATTACCAACTCGGATATCAAAGTTCGAGAGTCGATTCCAGCAACAATCTCCTCTATTGGTGATTGTAACCATTCCCACGCTGTATTGGCGACGAAGATCGACTCTCCACCAGGCGCCTCTCTGTCTCTGTGTATGAGTACAAGATCTTCCGTTCCAGTTAGAGTTTTTATTTCCATCAACGGCTTTGGCGGGCTGTCCTCCTGGATAGGTTGTTGACTGTGCCGTGGGCTTTCCAAGAGCAATGTTTCCTAGAGGAATCATGGAGAGTTATTCGGCTGCAATATTCATAACAAAAAAGGCAAAATGTGCAAGGAAAATTCGCAACTACATGTCTGCCAAAGGTACATGGAACACCCACAATTTTCTGAATTTCGGACTCCTGTCACTTTTCCATGACAGCAGTTAAAATGTAAGCCCCCACCTCATCAATGTTGAGTCGATACTTGAAACCCATAGCAATATACACAGGCAGCACTTCTACCTGTGCATCATTCATAATTGCTTCAGACAATATTTTTTAAACGGAGAAAGGGGCGCTGCGACACGACCGGTGGTAACTATTAGGAAGGAGGATTAGAGGAAGCAAGAAGAAGATTACAAAATCTATGTCTGCCTTGTCAAATGTTTCTTGTGTTATCTGAAGGATAATGAACCAATGGCAAATGTTAATAGAGTGATGTTACAGCGTAACTGATTCTCATCTGAGGTGGTTAAGGCAACATAACTTTGATCTAAAACTGTAGCATAAATGCAGACTTAAACTGGACTGACGATACTGTAATGAAAAGACGTACAGTTCTATGATTATTGAAAGAAGGAAAAGAAGATTAACATAAACAAATACAGTAAAGAGAAGCAAAAAAATTCAAACAATTCAGTATGATATCATCCCAGTGCTCTGAAAAGGGGAATAACTTAAACAACATAAAGCAAGAAAAATACCAACCAGTGTAACGAATTGGAGGTGGTGCTGGAGTAGATGGAGCTCCTGGCAAGAAAAGAGTGTTTCAAAAAGTTAGACTGGCTTTTCTTGGGGGGGGGGGGTGACTGATCTAGCGATTACTGGTGTGATTCTCTAATATTCTAGATGATTAATTCATTGACTAACTAATTGATTCTCGATTGACTGACAGCCAGTGTGATTGATATTACGGTTAGTTGAATGACTGACTGACATCCTGGAGGACAAAGTGGTTGAGTAGTTGATTAATGTGTTGAATCAAATAATTGATATCTACAAATGATTCTCATACAATCTGGGTAATTAGCTATTGTCATATGTCGTGCGGTTGCACTACATAAGAAAACTTAGGCTTTTCAGATGATCTAAATCAGGTACAGCGCATTGTACTGTCATAAAGAGTATACAAACTTTATTATAACCTAATGGTAATGAAATTTTCTTCTTATATACACAAACTCATTTCAGCTTATATACTTCATACACTAACAACGAAACACACGATAACTTTGAAAAATTATCTACAGTCGTGGCTTGAGACATGCACAACAACCTATCTACATAGCAGCCTCTCCACATGGGAGTCGGTTTGAATTCAACTAGACTCACTAGCAGATAAGAAAGGAGTTTATTTTAAATCTAATTCTAACTATACCTTTAATTCCATAGACTTCAACTTCACATAGGGTCAGGTATTCATTGACATTGAGGACGACAAAAACGTAATGTCCCTTGACTGGCATGCGGCAAGGGAACTGACGCGTCTCGCCTTTTCTCATGGCTCTTCTATATACTTGGCACCTTAATCAAAAAAGGGAAAGAATAAAAAACTACAGATATAAAAGGTGAATAGGGGCAAAAACACTGGCTACTAAAATAATTGTAACTTATGAATCCGCAAAAGTATTGCTGTTCACACCATAAACATTTGCAAAGGTAACGGCATTTGCATAGAATATGGTAAATTAGCGCTCAAGAGTGACCCATTATAAGTCTAAAGCTAGGGGTATCGTATATTCTAATATATCATATGTAATATAGGAGAATCAGTTTACATGCGATTATCAGCTTACTGCACATACAAGCAATATAGCAACAAATGAAACGAAAAAACGAATTATGAATAAATAAAAAAACTTGGATACGCAATTGAGCTGAGAGAGAAAGAGAAAAAGGGCCGAGACATACAAAGTAGAAAGTGAAAGTGAGAGAAAGTTTTTAAGCACTGTCACTTTTAATCTCTCCCAAACTCTGTTGTCTCTGCATACGTTACCTAGTTCCAACACTTTTTATCTTCATACAGAAATAAAAAGGTGCAATTAGAGCACTTAAATGTCATCTGGCTTCAGCAGAAACCGTAGAAAAGAGAAATAAACAAAGAAAACATACACTCTGTTAGCTTTAGGGACTCTGTCAGTATTCCCTACTCTAATTTCAAAGTTTCTCAGCCTGTTCGCACAGCAGTCTCCACGATTTGTCAGCTGAACTTTGCCTACTGAGTAAATACGTCTGAGATCAACTCTCCACCAGGGGTACATCTGCCTCTGGGTATGGGTACAACTTCTTCCATTCCAGTTGGTAGCTTTGTTTCCGTCAACAGCTCGGCTTGATGCTCCATCAGCATATTGAGATGACTGGGTGGTTGGTTTGCCTCGGGCAAGATTTCCTGCAAATGAAATTACCTTCGTTGAAAAACGAAATGATTGAATTGAACTCGATTCTCTTTAAAAATATCTTTACTGCATCATAATTTCCTTCTTTTTATCAAATAAAAACTGTAGTTATAAAGGCTCATGCTTGTGACATTACTCTTTACTGCCTATAGACTAGGCAATGAGAACTTGCCACGACGAATTAGAAGGTAGTCAACTGAATCCAACTTACTAGTGTAGCTTGGTCGCGCAGGCTTTGGAATTGGAGCTGCAGAATAGTAAGATATAATGAATAATTATCCTAAACACTAAATAACAGAAAATAAACAATTGCAAAAATTCGAGAAGACAGCAGTACCAGATCTATAAGTATTTACTGCATAATTAGCAGAATGGGAAAGCTGATATCTGGATTCCGGAGCCCCATATCTATAGAATGTGGACTTTTTCGGTGTAATTTATCTCAAGAAATGGACCAACGATTGAAAACTGCAATGGACCTCCGATGGAAGATGAAATATTCCACGTAGACGAGATAGAAATCTTAGCTAGATGTCTGCAAGTCTTTTAAGGATTTTCACTAGCAGGGAGATAACACTAAGGGATGTCGCAACCGAGGACGTGGATTCAACTACCTGGCTTAAGTATAGTGCAGGAACATCAAATAGGTAATGATTTGAAGGAAATGAGATGAAAGAGAAAACGAAATTAGATACAAGGGCATTAACAGTTAGCTTCGAAAACAGCTATATAAAAAGGGCACTTGCTAGCAGGAAACTATGTATTAAATAGGGGGAAATTTAAGGGCCTGGTGGAAAAATTCTCCTCTAGTTTGTACCTCAAAAGTAATACTGTAGTTTATATAATACTTCTGCTTAATATTCATAAGCTGAACCTATCGTGAACAAAGGTAGGCACTCTACTGTCGATCTTCGGCTTTGATGGTATCGATCGTGCAAGGTGCTATTCTGTCACTTAGGCTTTAGCAGTTTGCCAGATAGATCTTTTCAGCGACACTAGACAGAATAGCTAATCATTCATAATTAAAACTGCCCACAAAAAATCCCTACATTGAGGGTGGAGATTTAATAACCATCTGAAAGAGCTACAAATACTAGAGAAAAGTTTAACACAAAGAACTTACGCATGACAACTCTGGTTGGAAGATCTATGAAATGAAATATAAAACAAATGAAATTAAAGTACAGGAATCGAAGATAAAATATTGAGAAAAAATAGAAAGCAAAACTAGTTGACGAATTGCATTAAGATGCCTACAAAAACACTGAAAAATGACTTGACGTTCAAATTAATGAATGAAGGAATGAAAAAGAAAACACAGAGGAATGATTACTGACTGACGTTAAATGGTGACAAAACCAGCGTATCTCGATTAAAACTAGACAATCTTTAAATTCGTGAAGTCATTTAAATTTATTCTCTTCTGTGTTTGAAAGGCTAATGGTTACAGAAAAAGAGTTAAAAATCTATCGAAGTCTCGTCTTCTGCGGGAAAATGAACAAGAAATGTAGATAATTATTTTGGAAATTGCTAAGGAATTTTGATCTACTAGGAATAGTTTGCAATTGTATATTGTTAGACAACATGGAGGACGGGGCAACAGTATATTGCAAAGGAGATGGAAGGTCACAGAGCAAGAACGACGATGAAAAAAATCATTTTAAGGTTTATGTTAATCGACCATCCATTTCTCCTTAATTACGTAGACATTGAGACAAATCCATGATACATAAAGACACATCCATGGTACAAACGTTTTGGACCATTTCCAAGGTCCATAATCAGTGTAAAAATCAAGTCTTTTACACTGATTGTGGACCTTGGAAATGGTCCAAAACGTTTGTATCATGGATGTGTCTTTATGTATCATGGATTTGTCTCAATGTCTACGTAATTAAGCAGAAATGGATGGTCGATTAACATAAACCTTAAAATGATTTTTTTCATCGTCGTTCTTGCTCTGCGATTTACTGTTCGGCTGCGCTTTCCACGAGAAGGAAAGTATGGGAAAACAGCCAAAAAGATTGACAAGAACAAAATATCCCGTACAAGTAATGAATAAGTTATCAATGAAATAACCACGCGATAGAGAAAAGATTGAATGAAAGAATGAGTCTATAAATGAATGAATGAATGAATGAATAAATAAATGGGAATATGAATGAATGAATGAATGAATGAATGAATGAATGCAGGATTTGATTAAAAAGGCTGTAAACATACATAGAATAAGTGATTGGTTAACAGGAAATTGAAATGAATACAATCAGATTATTAAAGAGTGAACTAAGAAAGAATTTAACATGGAGAATCACATAATCAGATGAATTATGACAAACAATTAAATTATAACAAACAACTCACTTACAACAATGAATTCAATTATGATAATTAAATCGATTACGACAGCTAACTTATTTTACGACAATAAAATTAATTATGACATCACTATGATAGGAACGCAAGACATACTGATCGATGTTGAAATCGTAGATGGCCCTCGGTTTGGTCGTTTCCCAACACACTGGACCCAACTGAATTTTCCTTTTCCTCTAAATCCAATCATTGCGAAAGAAGATCTGGCTCCTTGCTTCGGGTTAATTTTGTTACCCAGCATTTTCTGCAAAAATAACAGCAATACATTGGAGAAAATTTGCTGATAATAAATGAAGTATTCACAGTAGATTCCAAAATAAGTGGTGAAATGTGACTAAAACAAATGTGGTAGGGAAGACAAAAGCCACTAGGTTTGTACGGCAATAACTTCAGGTTGTTTAGAAGACGATGGCCAACAAAACCATGAAGATTATTGTGAAACACTTACTAGAGGAATGAATCAAACGGTAAAAGTAGAGAGAGTATTGAAGCGATGAGGAAGACAAGACAGACATGAAAATACAGATGGTGGCTAAAGAAAACGCAGGTGGAAAAGGCTATAGTTTCAAAAATAACCAACTGAACAGTATTTAGAACGAGCAAACTAACCAAAGCTGTGAATGCCTCTCTTTTGAAGTTCCCTGAATCAATGGCATCACGTGATGCAATTAAGACAATCTTGTTACTCAATGCTTTCACCCACTGCAACATTCTTGCCGAAGCTCGTCCATCGCCGTAAACATCAAAGTTGGCTCTCCTGAAGAACTTTCCTTGTGGGTATGTCAATGCAACTAAATTCAAACCACGACCGTTCGTACTCTTTTCGATACCATTGATTTTGATGGAGCCGTAAGATGCTCCGCAGCGGCCTCTTGCAGGAGGATCATTGCAACCAACAGCAACAAGATCGATCTTCAAAGCTATGGCAAGACCCAATAGAAAAGTATAAAACGTGACCAAAATATGAAAGACTCTGTCTACTGTTCCTACCATTTTACAGCATTTTACCATACTATCAAAATTTTTTCGCCCAGGGCATTTGCCACTGCGAATTCCGTAAATTAACGATTTACTTCTTGTACATAATAGAATTATAACTTACATTTACTGAAAGCTGTATAGGGCGACCATTTACATCCATAGCTATTTCTATTTAGATAAATTTTTCCCCACACCTTCGTTCTTCCAATCCTTCCGTTTAATAGGCTTTAGGAAATTTCCAACCCACCTGCTATTCCAACCCCCCCTCCCCGTCTATTCGTGACTAACAGCAAAATGAAACAACTACAGAGGCTCTATAACTCAAATTTACGGCCTAACGCAAGAACTCAGAACTGACATAAAACCACATAGGCAATAGCAACTTTAGCAAGTTTCTGCCGCAATCACAAATTAATCAAAGTTAGAAAGAGCATTCATCTATTTATTCATGTAATTTCTCCTTCGTCAATATAGCGACAAATACTATAACAATTGAGTTACCAGCTTACGTATAACTTTTATCCTTCACAAATACACGGTTTTTATAAGAAACCAGTTTATAAGAAACCCAGTACTAGACATTCTAATATTTAAGAAACTTTTAGAACTATAGAGAAAAAGTTTAGAAGCTTAAGCACTTTCTATGCCACCTGTCATAAGTTCGGGACCCCCTTTTTCCTACATGGATTTAACAAATTTCCATTGCAGTTTTTCATTGATTTAAGGAACTTTAAGAAACTTTGAGAACTAAAATATGGCCAAGAATTAAGAAACATTTACTACTAGGCCTTGGGCTAGGTTTCTTATAAAAAAAGGGTAAATCCCTACCCAGCTAATAGAAAAACGAATTTAAGAAAGAAGTAGGAAATATTAGCCTTCTGTTTTTAGTTAGATCCTATGGTGTGAAGATATTACAAAGTGCTGCTTGATATGACATCACTAATATGCACTACTCACGTGGTCTTCTGGCAGGACCAGGTTGTTTTCCTCCTCTGCAAACATATTTCACGTCAAGGTATTTGTATGTTCCACGACAAGGATCGGGTCTAAACACATTGTTATTGGCAGAAAGAGTGCATGTTGGCTTTCCTTCGCATGCTTGTCTCACCCTAGCCATTGAGCTGTGTGCAAAGCAAACATGGCAATATTTATATGATTCAAAGTACATTTATGCAAACGTACAACACAAACCACTCCAAATATTTCGACAAGCGTACGTTTTGTATATGAGAACACTGAGGCTGGATTTTTCATAAGACCACAGCTAGAACATCTCAGCTTCAAATGAGGAATTTCACAAGCGCTCAACTTCCTACTGCATAATACACATAGCTTCTCAAAGGCTTGCATACAATCACTCTTGAAATAACAGCAATTTCATGAATATTTGAGCCTATACTATTCACAAAAATAAGAACATCGAATCTCAGCAAAAATGATCTGCTTTCTTTATGAAAAGAGTGGGGCTGATATAGAAACCATGAGCCTTTGGTGAATACAACTGCATATAAAGTTAATCCATTGGCATTACCCTTTTATTCCATTACAAATAAGTGCGCGCACTGTTCCTTATGCTACAATCCTTTCCTAAAATAGCTGGAACGTTTTGTAGATTTCTCGCACATTTTCTGGCCTTGCTTCCCTTCTCTCCTGTACAATGCTGCATTACGGTGGTGTAGCTGCGAAATCTCTTACAAGTCGTTGCTCTACGGTACAGTAATGTTCTATCTACAAATCCCAACATTGTTTTGGGAGGGAGGGGGGTCTAGCTACATTCAAGAGCTCTTTTACTAAGACTACCTTCCAAGTGAACAGACTGCATTCTAACGCAGAAACGTGTGGCGGTCAAGTACTTCTTTGGCAACGATTTTAGACACAGTCATTATATTGCTAGGGCAGGCAATGATCTTGAATAACACTTACACGGGTGATCTACAATTTGTGCTTCTCATTGCTCTGCTCTTGCACTGATCTCTGTTTGTTCTTCCGTAAAGAGCTGATGTGATTGTAATCACTCTTCCTGCTGGGCATCTAATTCGCCCACTTCTTCCCTCGCAAATGACAATTCCCATTTCGCCAGCCGCTAGACATCAATTAGACAATATCAAAGTAATTTCAAATTTATGCTACAACTCAAAGTGATTATATGAATTGCCTAGATGCATCTACCACATACTATGGAAACCAAAAGGGAGAGATACTACCTCAAGCTACTAAAAGCGGAAGGCCAATAAGCACTAACTATTTGTTCAGTCATCTGTCATTCATATCAAGACTTTGAGAAATGAGATGTAAATTCATATATGTTCGTAACTTTACAAAAGGTATGACCCTGCATTATTGCCACTGTAAAGTTCCAAAAAACATTCAGTCGATTATTTTCGATTATTTTTACGAAAATTATATAATAGTCCATCTCTCTACAAGTGATGTTAAAAATTACACGACAGAGATACGAGGCACAGTAAGACTTCCAGCTACGAGTAATTAAAAAATAAGTATATGATACATGCTCAAAGGTAAACTCAACTGGTCAAAATTAACAAGGTTTCCCATTTCCCTATACAAAACATCAATAGGTAAGCTTAATCTTCAACTAAATGGAGCTGAGGGGATCTTCATATGAAATCTAGAAACTACGTACGTTTCAATGGCTCATCTTTAATCTTGCGGATAACTGGAAAGAAAAATAAACAACAGACGTTGAATGCACAGACAATACTCATATATATCGTATAGGACATAGTGTAGAAGTTCAAACAAAAATCTACTACCGTAAATTACTTCAAAATCTAACTAAATTAATGTTAATGCAAATTTGCTGATACTTCAAACTGATTCATATTTTTAAGGAAGGTTCTTCAACTGATGTCAGTAGGAAATTCAAGTAAGTGCTTTACTAGTTGATGTGAATGACTCGACAAAAAGGTGCCAAAAAAACTGCTCCTCTCATTCCTTTCATTAATACCTATCTATTCATACCTATTTATCTGTTTATCTCCCTAGCTTGTCTATTTCTATATTTCTCAAAATATGCATTATGCAACAATCTCTTAGATGATAATAACCAGCAAAAATTTCCAAACAAACGACATTTCTCGATATTGTGTGCTAAATAGCAAATTTGGTTTGCTAGACATTTCTAGCAAAATGTGTCTGCATTGCAAAGAGAGGAAAAAATTGCTGGCACACAATACCAGATAAACGTCATTTAGTTATATTTTATCAATTACTATCTATTGCTACCAAAAATATACGTGAAATAAAATATCCCTCTCAGCCATACTCTGTGCAACAAATTTCTCCCGACATCAATATATATGCGTCTTCCAAACAGCCGAAACTAAGCTCAGAGATATCTATTTGAAAAGTCTGTTGGTACTACAGAACTTCACTACAGCACGAAAAAGCGGTACCATGTTTTAACCATACTGAAAAGCTTTTTTTCCGTCCGACACTCGTCAGAGTATGAAACGTCGGATAGCGACCGAAAGGTGAACCGAAATTTATAGCCAGATATGCGGGTACACGTGATATGATGAATAATGTGTCCAGTTAGCCATATGATTGGCCTCTTGGCACCTATTCACCATTGTTTACTTGAAGAGTCCAAGTGAGAAAATGAACTCTTTTTGTTTACACAAGACTGGGTTTTGAGTCTTTATGTAAACTGATTCCAAAACACTTAAATGAAAGGACGATCTTGCTTGCCCAATGATCCGAAAATTATCGTCTGAATATGTTTTGGCGCATTCTGGGTTTTTAATGAGATGTTGTCCTATGGCCGAATCACTTTTCATTTTAGAATTAGAATTTTTACACATACGAGGTGGCTGTTCCCTTATTGTAGTGTTTTTCTTCCTGACACTACAATAAGGGAACAGCCACCTCGTATGTGTAAAAATTCTAATTCTAAAATGAAAAGTGATTCGGCCATAGGACAACATCTCATTAAAAACCCAGAATGCGCCAAAACATATTCAGACGATAATTTTCGGATCATTGGGCAAGCAAGATCGTCCTTTCATTTAAGTGTTTTGGAATCAGTTTACATAAAGACTCAAAACCCAGTCTTGTGTAAACAAAAAGAGTTCATTTTCTCACTTGGACTCTTCAAGTAAACAATGGTGAATAGGTGCCAAGAGGCCAATCATATGGCTAACTGGACACATTATTCATCATATCACGTGTACCCGCATATCTGGCTATAAATTTCGGTTCACCTTTCGGTCGCTATCCGACGTTTCATACTCTGACGAGTGTCGGACGGAAAAAAAGCTTTTCAGTATGGTTAAAACATGGTACCGCTTTTTCGTGCTGTAGTGAAGATATCTATTTATTAGGAAAAGCCATAATAATCAATTAAGTATTTATCATAAAGGGGAAAACCTACGAATTTGTGCTGAAATAGAGGATGGTCCCCTGCCACGTGGAAGGGACTTTTGCACAGGTGTAGATTGTGCTGTACGCTTTTTGAATCCAATAAGAGCATAGGATGCCCGGTGGCTTTTTACAAATGGCTCTTGGGCGCCAATTGAAACCTAAAACATGGAAGGAAATTAAATTGGTAATAAACTTTCTAAACACGAAAAAGGCAATCATCCATGCTGTAAAATCGTTATGAAATACTTAATGTTATATGCAACATTTATAGTGCTCAGGAGTTCACAAGATCTAGAATTATTGTAGTTTCATCCTGAAATATATGTTTTAATCGGAAAAAATTAATAAAAGCTTAATTGTTAGCACTTGGCTATCAATTTATCCTGGGTCTATCCTGATGTTTAATCAATGCTGAATGCGTGTGATGAAGCTATACCCTACCTACCTGCCAGGCACCCTATCTGATTGGTTGACTACCTAGTTGTTTGATTATCTGATTTGTCAACTATCTGAGTAGTTGAGTGACTGATTGAAAATTTGATCGATTGGTTGATTGAGTGATTGATTGATTGATTGATTGATTGATTGATTGATTGACTGACGTACTGATGAGCAACTAACTGATTGACTATCAGACTAAATACCTACACTGAATAAGTTTTCATAGATCGGGAGATTGAATATGTCACCCATAAAATAATCAACTTGAAAAACATAAAACAACGACCTATCAAATGAGTTTGGTCCATCACAATAGACAAACACCCATACTTACAAGGGCAGAATAAGCTCTGTTGTGCATGCTCCTGGAGTACTCATCCTTTGCAGCAACCAAAATCAAGCTGTGAGCTTTAATTTTATCGATAAAGGATACCAACTGGTCAGCATTTCGACGGCTTGAGTGAGTGTCGAAATTCCTGGATGCAACAAACCTGCCGGTCTTGTAGTCAATAACAACAACATTCAACCCACGACGATTTGTACTTCTTTCACGTCCATTTACTCTGATCGAGCCAGAGACTAGGCCACAGTTTGATTGTCTTGGGGGATCATTACAACCTTGCGAATTGATTTGAACCTTTAACACTAAAACAGATTTTATCAAACACACTGAAAACTTTTGAAGATGACTATAGTTTTGCAGTAGCGATAATAATCAACTCTTAAGTATTTCATGTCATTAATGCATCGAACCAAACAATAAACTCTATTTAGAGGAGCCTGTCAAAGTAAGTTGGCAACATTAACAAATTACTTTTCTTCCTACACGCAAAACTACAGTATCTCGGTTTGCTTTGTAGCATCAGTATCTACTTGATGGCATTGTAGAAATGTTAGTAAAACAGAACAAAGCTTATAGACTTACATATCCCTTTGCTCTCATCCGGCTTGACATCTAGATGAAATAAAACAGATCATCAACACATACAAGAATATATATATATATATATATATATATATATATATATATATATATATATATATATATATATATATATATATATATATATATATATATATATATATATATATATATAAATGATATATGAGATGAATAAATAAAACAAGTATAAATGAACCAGCTGTAAATTTAGAAAAACTAATCTCATTGCATAATTTGAAAATAGATCAGCCACTTACTTCGGTTAGTCTCTCCTGGTATTCCAGCCTGTTTGTACAAATGCGCACCCAATTTGCTACCAGGACCAATGTCTGAAAACAACATTGAAAGTAAGGTGATTTAGTAGTCATCATTCTATTCACATAGTAAGTATGCTTGTGACATTATAGAAGTTATCGCCAAAACAAACCAAAATCAACAAGACATACGACAACTAGCAGTTTTAAAATTTTTGAATTTCTTCGTGCACTAGTACTTGCTTCATTAATGTTGCTTGCATCGACTAAACAAAGGAACTGCTAGGAGCTTAGTGCTATCATAAGATGACCAAAAAACAGACAACTCCTTAGTCAGGAGACGATCTGATTCGCAGGAAGGTGCAGGTTGATAGCATAACATGGAACCATTGGATCATTTGCTGCGAATCAAAATAAAGAAATGGAAGGACAAAAATATCGAATACACTATTGATATTCGACTTATAATTGATTTGCTGCTGGAAAGACAGCTAAAATTACTTACTTCTGAGCAGACAAAATTGCAAGGTCATCAGTGCAAGAGGGAAATGATCAAGTGGCTCTAACATATTGAAGTCTTTTTTATTATTCACGAGCCCTTGCAATTGGCCTTTGTCAACTCTGGGGCCTAGACCAATGGCAAAAACTCTAGTGCCAGCTCTCTGCATTCTCGATATCTTAGATCTGACACTGTTGACATTGATTGAAAACTTCGTTTGTGTTATAAAGAACAGAGCTTTCTTAGCACGGTCATTTCTACCATATAATCCATTAAACAGGTTAACTGCACTGATGATATTAGAACCACTTGGGTTTGGTCTCATTTTCTCGATGTCTTTCTTGAGCTGGATTCCGCAGAAAATCTACGTGCAAAGATACATAATTGATGACAAAAGCAATGAAAGAGCTAACTTCTGAGCCAAAAACTCTGTTCTTGGGGAGTTTCACGTTTAAGATATCCCTTGGTCTCTCATTACATTATTGCAAAATCATTGCACGAGTAGAACAATAAAACAACATCAAATGGTAACCCATAACGTTTTAAAAGTAGGTCAATATCATATGAAATAATGACCGTAGCTTTTTACTTACTGCATACATTAACATACATTACAGCTACGTTAGATACTCGTTTCTGTGCTGCAAGATGATAACATTAGTAAAAAGCCAATGTGTGGATCGCCTAAAGGCGGTGATGATTAGACTCTGCATGCTACGGTGAGATTACTATAATGAAACGACATTCTAAAAGTAATATGATACAGAATTTGAATACAAAACTAACCTCCCTATCTTGCATTATGACTTTCAGTGGATTTCTACCAAACTGTACTACGGTGAATTTGGTGCCTTCTAAGCGGAAAATTCTACCTATGTTGAACATGAAACGCTTGACGAGTTCAAAGTTGGCCGCTGTTGAACCATCAACAATAAATCCCACACGTGATGGAAGTACAGCTAAAAGAGATTATGGATGTCCAATGTTGAAACAAAGAGGTCCCTTGCTACAAGTAACAAAACTGTAAACTATGCTGGTGAATGCAACTCATATGAAAAACTTAAAATCAAACTGAATTAAAGAGATAATTTAGTAATGGTAATCATAGAAGTGAATAGAACCACTTAAATTCAGGATCATCAAAAGGTTATTATGATGAAGAGATACATCGTCGTTGGCAACTTACTTCCATAACCAAAGTTGTTGATTGCTTTTTCCCAGTTCCATTGTAATGTCAGCTTTTTCAAAAGAGCAGGAGGGATGTTCATTACTAAAAATTCGAAAGAATACAAGATTACCTATAGATAACAAATCGCATAATTGCAAGATTACTTGTTGCCTATTGATATGAAATCCATTGATCGCAAGATTACATATTGATAAGAAATTCAATAATTTCAAGATTACTTGCTACTTATTGATATGAAATCCAATGATCACACGATTACTTATTAATACAGTGACTTGAAGTATAGCGAAACTTTGAAACAGTTTGAAACAATTCATGGTTTTTCATAGACAATTAAGAGCATAATAACAAACACAAATAAATGTGTAACAAGATATTTGGGACTAGCAAAACACAGATGTTCAAAAACAGATAACAGCATTGAATAATTAAATTAGTCAAAAACTAAAGTTTGATCTGTGCAGATCCTTACCAAACCCAATACATCAAGCAAGTTAAGTGTTTGCTTACTAAAACCCTACTATTAGATATCAATAAGCTTATGTGAGATTATTTTCAAACAGCAATTAGGCTTGCAGTACCTGAAATCACAATTCTTTTTTCACTGGAAGGACAATTTCGTATTGGCAGTAATGTAAAACTTATACTAGGCTGCAACTGTTACTTCACCTAAATACTGATGTGTATTTGACCTGTAGTGTTAATGGCCATCGACAACTTAGAAACAATCTACGTGCATAAACTGTGTAAAACGCCATACCTCCCAGGGTTCATTTGAGAGTTAACTATGGGTTGTGCAACTTTTCATTCCAAAAGAGAAAAATTGTCTTGCTAGTGCTAGTAATACGATTATATTTTCATAATAACTTCTTTCCTAATGTGAGCTGCTAGCTGGTCAGCAAGCTATGAAATAGTAACACATTGACATCACAACCAAATACTGAACAACAACGACTTTACCTTGAATGCCACCATGAATATGGTCATCTTTATCATCATCATCTGATAAGTTGATCTTAATGATTGGTCCAGTGTTTGTTCCATCATTTTCAGTATTCTTATTAGATGTTCCACCAGCAGGATTCACTCCTTGATTATCAGTAACCTTGTCTCCACCTTTGTTCTTTTCGTCATCTCCAATACTTGGCTTTGTTGGTTGCACAGGTGTCCCTGGAACTTCAGGAGTGACAGGTGTCCCTGGTGTTCCTGGTGTCCCTGGTGTTCCTGGCGTTCCCGGTTGTTTTCCTGGTACTCCTGGTGTTCCTGGCTGTTTTCCTGGTGCCCCTGGTGTTCCTGGTGCGCCTCCCGGTGCTCCTGGTGTTCCTGGCTGTTTTCCAGGTGCCCCTGGTGTTCCTGGCACACCTCCTGGTGCTCCTGGTGTTCCAGGTTGCTTTCCTGGTGCTCCTGGTGTTCCCGGTTGTTTCCCTGGTGCTCCTGGTGTTCCTGGTGTACCTCCTGGTGCACCTGGTGTTCCTGGTGTACCTGCTGGAGTTCCAGGTGTTCCAGGTGGACCTCCTGGTGTTCCAGGTTCTCCTGGCTTCTCAATGTTTGGTTTTTCCTAGAAAAAGCGAAGAAGAAATATCAACCATCACCATCATAATGCCAAGATTCATCACCCAGTTATTGTTGCCACAATAACACTTTTTTAAATATCTATTACTCGTTCAGTGTGTAAATAGAAAAAGAGAGGTAAACATACAAACAAAACAAAAACAATAGAAACAAGTGTTAAACTGTTCTACCAGGAGGGCATGTTTGGAGCTAGTTCACAGATTGTTTATTTCTACGTTAATTTTACTTTACTGTCCCGAGAGGTAGGTTTTCATTTTTTGTTTGAAAAGGTGAGTAGATTCCACATTTCTTATATCGTTTGGGATATCACTCCAGATTTTGCACTGACGTACGAAAAGCTCTTTTTTGAGATTTCCAACCGTGGTTGGGGTATTTGCAGATCGTTTATTCTGCGAGTTTCGTATTTTGAGATCTTAGTTCTTCTCGTAATCTTTCCCTTAAGATTTTCTGGGCATATTTCCTTAAGAATCTTGTGTACCAGAACTCAAACATTAACTATGATTGCCAAGAACTAATAGTCAAAGAGAAAAAACTTCCACAGCAAATCAATGCAACACAATGTCAATAGATAAACTCACCTCTTCTTTAGTTCCTTTAGTACCTGGTCCACCAGCATTATCTGATGGCTTTGGTGGCTTTGGCTTCACTGGTGGTTTAGGTGGGGGCACAGGCTCGACATTTGTTCCCTTAGAACCACCTCCTGTGGCTACATCAGTGCCACCTGTGCTTCTTCCTCCATCGCCAGTAGCTCCACCTTGACCACCCTCTCCGGTCCCGGGCTTCTTGGGACCACCAGGTGTTCCAGGATCTGGCTTTCCAGAAGATTCATCTGGTACACTACTGGAAGTTGAAGAATCTTTCACATCTTTGCTTCCGGTACCAGCATTATCGGGTGTAACCTTTCCACCGGAAGGAAGACCATTTGTGACTATAGAAAGAAAGCTTGATTAAACTCCATCTCTCTTCAAAGAGCTCAATCTCTTTAAGCGACACATAAAAACTCCCCTTTTCCGATTCATTATCTCACTGCAGCATATATTACTGAGTTAATTGGGAAGTGATCAAGTGACTAGAACGCTTCTCAAATGTAAAGGAGATTCATGGTGACCCAAGGCACACCTCGAGCCATAGTTATAGGTTCTTGCTAAATGTTGATCCAATAGCAATTGGGTAACTGATGATAACGATGGGGATGTCAATGTGCGACTATGAAAAGAAATGGCCACCCTATCTCACGATACAAGTAGCCCAGGATAAGTTTCCTTACTAACAGGCACTATTCAACCTACAAAATCGTATATGGGATTAATCCCTAGCTGTTGTACTATTGAGCTACCTTGGAAATATGAGTGGTTCTGAGGGCCAAAAATCAAATTTCCTATTATTGTAGTACAGCACGAGATTTCAAAGTAAACGATTCCAATGTACTGGTAACAACATAAATCAGAGAATATACTTACTAATGCCTAAGATGTATTGAATTCTGAGGACGATGGCAGGAAGTTTGGAACAGGGTGACGTCATTGCAGAGTCACCAGTTGAAGCTAGGCCAGTTATTTCTCCTCTGTTTACATCACCGATACCTAGAGACAAATCATTTCAGTTACAAACGGGAAATAGCAGATATTAGTACATAATGCAAATAGGGAAAGGAAGTCGAGTATGGATCCATATATCTTCCAGTAAACCACCGCAAATAAGAAACTGCCAGAATAAAGCCCTAGAAAGCTTTTCCCTGAATTATGCACTTTGCATAGAGGAAATGGTTTCAGCCTGATAGTAAAAATAGGAACTCATTGCAATTAAATTAAGTTCACTTTTTATGCTCAAGGCTTTCCGAAGCTTAAAGACAAGGCAAAATCATTATAAAATGTTTCAGCCATGTATGCAGCGTACATTATAAATTTCAGCAAAAGGTAATTTTGATATCACCTGCTCACTGAAAATTGTATAAGCCTGTATAAACCATTAGAATTCATGGTTTTCGTTTTAATAAAATCAATTCGATTTAATAAAATTAATTTTCGAATATCACCCTTCATGCCCCAAGAATAATGTTAGCCCCCTTTTGAATACGAGCCCAATTCCGCCTGAACTTCAAAAAAACTAGATTTCTATTTGCAGTGATTTGCTGTATTATGGCAAAATAAGACTGGAATGCCCAGTAAAACAACGTAAAACAGAGGATTGTTACATACCAACATTATTCAGAATGTAGAAAAATGGGATCAATAGTCAGTGCTATGCAATTGCCCAAGCTATATCTTCGGATAGTACGTTAAGAAACTATAAAGATTTGACGTAAATGACTCATATACGACAAACAGCTCACCAATTGAAATTAGTTTCACATTCGCTCCAATGAGGACACCGCGCATTACTCTGAAGTTGTCGTTTGAGCTCCCTTGCATGATAGTGATAACAACACGTGGCACAGCTTTACTGAGCTTCCTTAAGATTCTGTATCGAACATAGCGCAAAGCTCTTCCGACATAGAGTCTTTTGTTAGCACGTGGATGGACCTTGACAACGCTATCTTGGATCTGCTTTACCTTGCCATAGGTTGCCCCTGCAGCGACTGTACGAGCTTTGGTACCAAATGCAACCGTTGTAAACTTGGATTGCCCAGGCTTGAACAGCCTCGCAATGTTGTACATCAATTTTTGAAGAAGATCGAAGTTAGTATCATCGGTTTCATCAACCACAAACACAACTTCAGTGCTACGAAGGCCTGCAAAGGAAGTGTATGGTAGAACCCAAGTTGCGTAGTAAAAAGAGGGTGATCTTTTACAATTCTATGCTGTTACATAAATGGCCAAACAGCAGAGTCAGAGGAGATCTCCGCATTGCCGGCTACTATTATTAAGGCCTATGGCCCCGGTTACCCAACCTCCCGGCCCCTTGGATCCGCCACTGTAACTGTAGTCCTGTGTAGTGGCATGTAGTGTGTAGTGGTGTAGTACAGTGTTTTCGTTGTAACGTGTTGAGTGAATGGTGTTATGTGTTGCTTATGGGTAATTTTAGAATACATATTGTAAGAGTTGACCACAGTGGGGACTAGGTTACCATGTGTCCTTTCCCGCTGTGGCTGACTCAGACTGGTCAGTACTTGTGTTATTCTAGTGGTATAAAAACAAAAAAAAGATCTCCGCAATTTATGGCCATAAAGAGAAAAACCAAAAACAGGACTCAGAATGGTTCTTGGTGAATATGATCATGTTACAACGATCGCATTTTCAAAATGGCCTAGTGATATGGGTAGCACTTGCCTTGTGTGTAAGAGAGCCCGGGTTGGATACCAGTAGAGTCATAACAAAAGCTAGAAAATAGCACATACTCCCTCCGTGCCTTGTGCTCAGCGATAAAAGGAACGAGAGCACGGAGTAAAACACATGGACCTACTAAGACCTAACCACCTATGCAAGCACAGCCATTTGGTGTATGAGAAAGGAAAGCCCTATCAGTGTCGCTCTTTGCGTCTCTGATGCAGGAAGAAACTATGCATATGACCTGTTCAAGCCGATAACAAAATCAGGGCCTTTTCATTTTATCAGTAGAAGGATTGATACCCATCCGGCACCTCGTGTAACTTTCTCAAGCCTGTCAGCTATGGAAACACCGTATAGTACTTGAATTATATCAGTGACATCTGTACAATAAAAATAATAAAAATAATAAAAATAATAAAATGCCATACGTTCGTAAGTGATTCCTGTCTTGATCCTATTCCAATCCCAGAGGGATTTCAATTTTTCGATGTCTTTACTTGAGGAAGAGCTGATAAAAGGTCCTGCAAATAAAACCAGTGAAATATATTGTTGACCTGTAGCTCAGTAGCAAGCAATTTTCTATCAAAAGGATCTTTAACTGACTTTCTAAATACAAAGAAAATTTCGAAAAAAACTTAAGAAAAACGACACTAGATTTGAGTTTGTAAAAATGCTTCGATTAGCTCGACAATCATCTTCAGCTACTGATCAATTAGATTAAACGTTTTCTCTTGCACACAAACACACTCTCTCTCCGTCCTCATTTTTCTCAGGTCCAATTTTCCTCCATCACCCTAATTTCAGATAAAAATGCACGGGCAGCAAATAGAAGATGGTTAGGGTGGTGTGGCCAAAAGCATCATTTTCACTTTTCACTCTACTTCTCTGTTTGCTATTTTGTTGTGCGGGCTCTAGAGAAATGGACACAACCTAATATCCATCGGATACTAAATACGCTACCGCTGAATTATCTGAAAAGCTGCCATGCATTATCAAGTCTCCTCCAGCTGGGAGGACCAAAGAGTATTCGGAATGGAATTAAAATCCAAAGGATTCTAGCACATTTTTGTGTAATGTGCGGATTCATCTGGGATGCAATGACCATAAAAAATAGCATGTATTCAAAGTCATTAGTTACAAAAACAATATGACAGCTAGAAGTTCCAAAAGTGCTATCTTCCTCAATGAAGAGCACTATCTGCTGAAGATGAAGGCGAAAAATACCAACCATGAGGGGGTGGGATGGGTGGTTCAACAATTGGCTTCTCAGGAGGTGCAGGAAGAACTCCTGTGTCCTTGTGTTCCGGATTCTTTCCAATCACTGCAAAAAATATGCCAAGTGTATATTTTGTACATTACAAGTCCTGAGGTGTATCATATCATAGCCAACTATATCAGTAGATGGCTCAGGAACAATAAAATGATTCTACATGATGCTCAATTCATACTTTAAACTAGTGAAACACTCAAATTTGTGGATAGAGCTATCTACATAGCATAAGTGGTGGTTCCTTGGAGAGTAAAGGAGGGCAAATGTCCTCCTCATGTAAATTGCTCAGTATTTTTCCATATATTGGGACGATTCTACGAGGAGGCAAATCTATTTTACAGAAGTCGACAAGTCTACTACCGATTCCCGCCAGTTAGGGAATAGAGAAAATGACAATGGCTACGCGATAACGTACACGAAATGAGCCATGCTTGGATTCTAAGAAGGTTCTTTGGTAAGTACTTCCATAATCCACTGATAAATTGATTTGATATAGGTTTAAGGTCATTAGGCTTGGCTCCTGGTCCGGCTCCGATTCCATAGATTGTCACGCCCATTCCTCTGAGCTTAGCGGCAGGTCCCTTTGGATCGTCGCTGGATTTTCCACTTGTGATGACAAACACGACCTTCTTCGATGACTTATCTGGTGACGATGGGAAGAGTTTTGTAGCAGCATCCAGTGCCAGACCAACTCTTCTTCCTCCTGGCCCGGAGTACCTGAAAGACGAAATTCTCTTAAGTAAGAATTAGAAGACCATTGCAAATAGTCATAAAATATATTCATAATGACGTTTGATAACTGTCAATTTGAAGGTTGTTAGTGTTTACATTTGATTTAGAACCAGACTGTAGTGACAACAGGGCTTTTGCACTGAAAGATTATCCTATCCTGCAAAACGGTTCCATTTAGTATTACTACAATTACTGCATGCACTTAATATACAATCTATTCTGAGCTGCCACAAGAAACAGTTGACAAATACGAACATATCAGATATATGAGTATTACTATAAACAATTAAATACACGCACACAAACAGACATACACACACACACACACACACACACACACACACACACACACACACACACACACACACACACACACACACAGAGAGAAAACTTGACCATAAAGTGTCTCTACAAGCCTGTTTCGTGAAGCGTGGGATTCACTCATGAGGAGTCAATTGATAATTTTTTCATACCTCAAAGCATTAGCAGCAGACACTAGTACACCAGTACCTTCGTATACTTTCCATGAGGCAAATCTGCTATCCAGAGCACCACCAAATGTATAGAAAGCAACTGTTGCTTGTGAGAACAACCTATGTAAGTTGTACACTACTTTCTGGCAAGTGTCAAAATGATTCTGGTTTGTTCCATCGACAACAAAGATTATGCTTGCTGGTTTTAGGCCTATAAAGAAGCACAGTGGTTGTTAGTCAAGTATTTTGAACTAGCTATAGTCAAATACCTATTAAAAAAATGGAAATGGTAGCGCTATTATGTGGGCAAGAATGTCTGAAACTTTTGTCTCATTTGATTTAAGTTAGCTTTAACAAATTCACTTCAGCAAAATTACTTTTATGTACCCTGCTTAAGAACGTGGCAAACGTTATAAAAGAAGAAGAAATGTAACATAGAAATTAACGCGAGGATCCTTTATTTATATAGGAGAAATATGCAAGAGAAAGAGAAACAAAAACAGCAGGCCCATATGACTGTGTTCATGATGTAAAGATGATGATGTAAAGAAAGAGAAAGAGAATTCTCTACTATGAAGTGAACCTTTTGCCTGTATTCAGCTATTGCATCACATGATGCTTCTTTTGATGCTTCAAGCAAACCTCTGATCCAAAGCTTAGGTTGGAAAACAATTGAAGAGTTGATTGATAGACAAGTAAATCTAACTGTCTTCAAATGCTTAAACAGCATTGCTCCCAAATACCTTTGCGATATCTTTACTTTAGATTTTTAAAAATTGTTATTAGGTTTTTTGATACGTAATTTATTTACTTAGTGTAGACGGAGGGCCCCTTGTAAATCAGTGACTACTGAAGGGCCACCCTCCTTAAAAATTTGAAATGAAATGAAATGAAATGAAATGAATGAAATCTTAGAAGTAGATTTGTGTTTATTACAAAGACTTAAATCTACTCTAACGTGACCTTCTTGGTATAGAAACTCTTCCATGTGCATAAATCAACACACAGCCTGCATAATCAGGAATACCAGGAATCAGGGAGAACTGGGAAATCAGGAATTGTCCGGTAAATTAATTTATGTCATGAAAATCAGGCAAAAATCAGGAAGTTTAACAAACAAATCGGATGAAATCAAGAATTTGTAATTTACAGTATTTCAAAATTGAAACTCTGGCATAGAAGTGAGAATGTCAGAGAATTAGTATGGGAAATCAGGGAAAAACCAAGAAATGTCATGAGCAAAGCCCGCTTGTAACCCTGAAAATTAGTGAAAGATCCAGAAGATGGCCTAACAAACCTGCAGGTGTCTAGTCTCAAATATATTGATATATTTCATGCCAATAATTAATAGACCTTACCATTGTAATTCAAGTTGATATCATAAGATTTCCAGTCCCAATTGTCGACCACATCGGTATCATCAACTAGTGAACAAAAAAGGTAAGAATTAATTACTTTACATAGAATTGCAAAGCTCACAAGTAATCCCTTGTAACTCAATCCAATAAACATGGATTTTCATTGATAAACTGAGATTCTGTTCAATAATCAGCAAAACTGTAAGAGGTTGGCAGGAGTTATTAGCCATTTAGCTGATAAACTAGAAGGAATATATTACTTACCATCAATTTTTCCACTAGAACCAGTGTTCGGTGAGCTTTTTCCAACAACTGAAAAACACAGCGACCAATCAAAAATGTAGAACCACTGCAGTCGTACTTACATATTTCATTTTACAAAACCGTCTTATATTGGGACTTCATTCTCCAGGTTTGTGGCACAAAGATACATATAAATGGATTAATTCAGGATTTTTTAAGCTCTTTATTTAAGGGTTCGGCTTTCTCTACGTCTCATTGACTGATTGGCCAAATAGATATTTTGAACAAGTATCATGGAGTGTCACAGGCTTTCTAGAGGCTTTTTACTATCGTTAGAAGTAGTAACTTGTATCGAGCTATTGTAAGTTGACATTGTAACACCGATAACAACAAAAAAGACCATAGTTATTACACAGTCATAGTTTTCTTTCACTTTTTTAGTTGTTTACTAGTTGGTTCTGGATTGTCATTATATATACACAAACATATACATATACATATACATATACATATACATATACATATACATATACATATACATATACATATACATATACATATACATATACATATACATATACATATACATATACATATAAATATACATATACATATACATATATAAATATACTAGCAACCAATACTATTGCAATCACTTTTTTTCATAGGGCAAAAGCATATTTTCGCATTTGAATAAATAAGTTCAAAATGAAAATGAAATGAAAATTGAAAATGAAAAAGCAGACGAGCTAAAGTAAATTCCACCCACCTTTGATTAAGCTCTCAAAGATTGCACCACTCGCAGTTACAAGACCATCGAGCCGACAGCCGAAGATGAAGGACGAGGAGAATGCAACCAATGATAGTTCCTTTTGCTTGAAGCCCTTATCGCCAAGATTAGTGCGTGGATCGAAACCAGTAAGACCAATAGCAAAGGTGAAAATTCCACGTTTTCTGATGTTCGCGGCAGGGCCGATAACATCGTCAGTTGACTTCCCTTTCGTGATGAGGAAAACAATGTTTGGATTTCCACTGGGGGCAAAAGAGAATGTTTGAAGAACAGCTTTAAGTGCCGAACCAGTTTTCCTGAATCTCTTCTTGGATTTTGGAATTCGGTTCACCAGACGTCTCACCTGGCCTCCGTTTCTCAGCATCACCCAGTTACTAACCCTGTATTGTGCATCACCAAAGTCAATTGCAGTAACATATGTTCCGGATAGAGCGAAGAACCGAATAACATTGTAGATCAAGTGTCTAATATAGTTGAAGTTCTTCATGAAGAAGCCTTCCACAAGGAATGCTATGTTTGCTTTGTTCACGACTAAAAACAAATGATAGAACTTATCAACATCCAATAAAATCGATCAACATTTTACATAAGTTCCGCTTAGCATCTCAAAGCTGTTCTCACCATTACTCAGTGCCTTACTACTGCAAAATTAGAACTAAATTGATCTCAAAGGTATAATCAACTCTGAGATACATCTACAAAGAAAGCTCAATATTTCTTTCTACCACAGATGGTTTTGTCAAAAAACGAGAGCCCTACTATGGATACATGCAAAGCATTTTGATTAAAATTCTCAAATATTTATACATGGTTCTCATTTTAGTTTGGAAAGCAAATAAATTAATGAGTTATTAACAGGCAACAAACAATTTACTAAAAATCGCTACTCTGCCAAGGGGTACTGTTTGGGTCAAACACGTTTGATGGTTCTGAAGATACTCTCTAAAATCTACTTAAAAGCTGTGATTAAGTGTTTTCCTCGAATGTTGTCAGATATATCAGTCCAGTTTCTGACACTAGAAAAGAGGGGTCTTTTCTTTGTGTTCTGTAATCTAACTGAAGACCAATAGAATTTGATCATCTCAACAGCTTCCCCAACATAAAAAACGCACAAATCAGTGAAGGTGATGCCAATAACTGTGTTAATCCATACCTCCATATTGAATTGGCTTGTACTTCTTTGGCCAGTCCCATGTTTTCTGGATATTCAAGATTGTATTGTCACCTAGAAAACGTACACCAATGTTGAGAACCAGTATTTAGAGTCAAACGTCATGAGGTCAGTTGTATAATATGAAACATAAAGCTACCAATCACATCATACCAATCACTCTCATTTCCAGCAATTAAATTAACTACCATAATTGTAAACAAGCGAATTCAACAGAGCACTGGAAAAGAGTCCTATATCAAAGTTTGACTCAAAAACTGTTCCAAATCATGTATTCTGCCCTTCATGTTACATCTCACCACAAAAGCTGAAGTAAGTGTCAATCTGAGACGCCGACTAGCAAGGCACCTCCAGTTCAACCGCTATTACAAAAAAGCAAGTACACCGTTCATCCATTCAAAGTATAATTTCCTTAAAGCAATACCATCAGGCTTGGATACAGAGATGTATTTTCTTGAGAAAGTGGCTAAAAGGTCGATTTGAACGATGACTTAAGGAGTTGACTTTCCGATATACCATTATCTTATTCAAGAATTGCTCTCCATTTCCTACATTATACACGCTTCTATATATACACACACTCTTGTTCTTTTTGCAAGAAAACTTCGTAAGTTCAGTATCCATTGATTCTTACACCATAAGTTTTACTTTCAAGGCCAGCTATTTGAATTTTTTCTACACCAATATTTTTTGCCAAGACCACTGCTTTTACAACCTGCATCAAATAGTCTATGATATTTTTAACTTACCAACATTAATTGTTACAGCACCTCCTTTGCCAGTATCTAAAGTGAAGAAAAATCGGTCAGAAGGGTGAAAGTAACAATACAGAACATCGAGAAACAGACCATAAACTGACTACATGCTGACTACATGCTGATGGCTTTCTATCAAGATTGAAGAATTAAATCGGCTCTGACATTAAATCAGTAGAAGTAAAAATTGGGTCTGCATCACAGCTAATCAATGAGATCAATAGAACTGTTGCAAGCAGGCACGCAACCAAAGCTGAAAAAAAGGCAAGAGAAAGACCGACCACATGTCCCAAATCCAAACGATTTAAGAGTCCCATTCTATGAAGCACCTGTGAGTACAAACCTACTAAAAGACAACCATTGACACAGTGGCTGCTTCTGATTTACCTTAGTCAGTATTTCTAATGCCTCTACGTTTTTAGGCAAAAACATGTTTTCATCTTAAAATTTTAGTAGGGCCATGTTTTCATCTTAAAATTTTAGTCGGACAAGGTGTAAAATCTTTAAATTGAACGGGCGGTCCCCCGTCCCCTGCCCATAGCCCTCTACCCACAGCTCCCTTAGCCCCTTTAGCTCTTTGCTTGATCGCAAGACATTACAAACTATTTGGCTGACGAACTGATATTAAACTAAGCAAGAAAAGCTCACATTTTCTTACCTTGTTTGAGAAGGTTCTCAATTGCAGAAAATCTGTCAGGAGTAACCAAGCTTCTCTTAGGCCCATAGACAACATAACCTATAGTAGTGGCGATATTCTTCAAATCAGGAAGGAAGCGGTTAGCTTTTGGATTGATTCCATAAGCCCAGACTTTGATTCCCTTGGCCCTGAATTTAGCAGAAATTGCCGGGAGAATGTCTGAATCAGTAGCTTTTCCAATCATTGTAACAAACAAAACATTAGGGCGACTGTTTCTTCCCATTTGCGTTGTAAATTGCTTGAAAATCTCAACCATGGCTTGGCCAGTCTTCCTGGAGCTTCCACGAATGATAGGGATAGAATTTATGACAGACTAAAAAATAAAGTATAAGAGAGATTACGGAGAGAAATGGCACAAAATCCCCAAAATAACACGGGATTTGGTAACATGACAGATTCACAACAAACTACAACACACAAAACACAAAATGCAACACACTACAATAATAACACACAACACAAAACAAAAAGGCTGACATTCCACCATAATGCAATCAATACACTTCATATGAACCCAGGTCAACTTTTCAAAGTACAATGAACAACAATCACATAACCTTATTACAATAATAATATATACCAGAACACGAGTAGGAGCCACTTACTTGAATTTCTTGTGGACTTGCAAATGACTTCCAGTTTGTTACTCTCTGCTGAGTTGCCCCGTATGCGTAAATTGTCACTGAGGTTCCTTGCAATTGAAACAATCTGATGTAATTGAAGATCAACTTTTGCAGAAAGCTACGGCTTGGAGCGCTTGATGTGTCAACAAGGAAACCAACGTTTGCCTTTCCACAACCTATAAACATTAAGATGATGCACATGATGAAACATTCTAACAAACTGCCAATGGTTAGAGGGTTCGTTACTTGTCAGGAGTGTGGAAGATCGATAACTCCTGGCACGTGTCGGGCCACATTTTGATTAGTCGCTCGCTGCCCATCCAGTAGCAAGTGGGCACCTGACAGCCAAACTAGAGGACAAGGGTAACAACGAAAGGTACTGGCAATCCTACTGACAGCCTGGGGAATACTTTTTCCCTAACAAGCAGTGTCCAACGTACAAAATCGTACATGGCATGTACCTGTTTGACGATTCAACTCTTAAACAGACAAACTTATCATTTGCTGAAACAGCTACTAGTCAGAGCAAAAGTTTACATGGAACAGGATTGAAGAAAGTTCATCACAAAATAAAAAGCTACATATTGAATAGGACTTCTTGATTATGTCATGCATGTGTCCAAAGTTCATCACTTTGCTGTTGCATTGTAAGATTCAGGTGAAAACATAAAGATGCAATGCTACATTGGCTGACCGAAAAGAAGTTCACATCAAGCATCAAGTTGTTCTTGGAGTATGAAAAGACATTACCTCATGTCACAAAAGAGCATGTGAAGGTAGGGGCCTTTGGGTATCATAATGGACAGCTAAGATTCTTGAATAGCCAGGAACCCTGATATTATCGACAAACGGGATGCCTTTTAGTGAGGAAGTTTTTTACTGAAGGAGTCTCAACTCGTTTAAAAAGCGTCTATGCTACAATTTCAATCCAGGCTCAACGGGCAAAGAGATGATGTACCGAGCTACTCTCTATTTACACTGCCTATGATATGCAATACAAAAACTTACCTCCATACTTTAGGCCCTTGATGTATTTGTACCAGTTCCAATCAGAATGATACCAAACTAGAAAAGAAAGCAATCAGGTTAGGATTATCAAGAACTGAAGGAAAAGTTCGAACAAAGTTAAAGCAGAGGGGAAGTGTAATGTAATACTCTTCAGATATTTACCTCCGCCAGCACCAGTCAGCCCTAAAAATAAAAAGTGAGAAAATTATCAACTGACATAAAAAACAGTCATTATAAATCAGAAAATAGATAAAAGAGATTTATGCATTAGAAATAATGAATCTAACTCTCTTTAAATAATAACACTAATACAAAATACCAGATATATATTGTCTACTAGCTTTATTTTCCTGTAATTCTAATACCTACTGCTGGAAACCATTAAGTGAGCAGAAAAGTGAGAATATTGGTTAGGAATATTGCTTTGTAAGAAAAACACCTAAAGTGTCATATTCCACGAGCAGTCTTTAAAAAGCTAGGGAATAACATCGAGCAGAGGTACTGTGTATATCCCACCAAGGAATGCAATTATAGGAAGTTCGGTTTTCCTATCTTGCTTGTGGGTTCTGTGATTGCTCCTCATTCGTTGGTGAGTGTGTCTACTTCACTGTCTTATTCTACGTGCAGAGCACACGGAGCCAGAGATAGCAGACGATCCGGCACGAATCGACTTTCTGACTAGTTGATCTACAATGAACGCTACGTACATACATAAACAAACATTGATTACCACAATTAGACATGAATCAGCTAGCCAAGCAAATAGAAGGAAAGGTTAGAGATGAATGAAACGACGACTAGGCATGAACTTATGAAATGAATGAATGTAGGTAGAAGAACTGATGTGTTGAAATTGGTCCAGAGACTACAGTGTTTATGGCCACTACACAATGACATATTACAAAACAGCAGTAACATTTTAGTTTTAGTTCATTTACAAAAATACATACATCTCTGCAGACGATGCTGAATCCTGATCATGATAGATGGCTTTTTGGTACTACCAATGACAACGTGTTCATACTTTGTAGCTCTGAAGATCCTTGGTGGTGTAGTTATCATCGTTAACTCTTCCAAGATGAGACGAGTACCGAAGCCAATGATATACACGCGAACACCGAGCGCTTTTAGTGCTTTTGCAGCGGATTGGATCTTGTACACACAACCGTATGTACGTCCTCTTACAATCAAAAATAGCACCATTTTGGCTTGTGGGGCTTTTGACTTGTTTTTGGAGAAGATGTTTACAGCACTCTGCATGGCTTCACCGATTCTCCTGCTCTTGCTCTGATCGAACCGTAGCAAAGCAGTGTTACGCTGCAGTTCTTGTTCGCTTGACATCTGCTTAAATGCAGTTACCTACAAAAACGTTTTAAAACTTGCAACAAAAACTA
Source organism: Mastigias papua (assembly GCA_964019165.1). Lineage (NCBI taxonomy): Eukaryota > Metazoa > Cnidaria > Scyphozoa > Rhizostomeae > Mastigiidae > Mastigias > Mastigias papua. The sequence continues at coordinate 8,295,736 of OZ025283.1, read as the reverse complement.
GTAAGTAAGCTTCATGTATAATTAGCATTTCTATACAATGAAAAACAAACCAACCGGTCTCAAACCTCGAGACACGATTGATTATTAGATGTCAAAACTAATTTCGCAGTAAACCCAAGAACAGAACATTTTACTCAAATCAAAGTAAGTTTCATATATATAATTCATTTACAAATAGCATTTCATTAAGTAAATAATTAGGAAAGTAAACAACAGAATAATATTATCCTTTGACACTCCATCCTAATGACTGGTTACTCGTTACCCACTGACTGTCAAATGAAGTTAAATTACCACTAGCGTTGTATATAGCATCGCTCAAACTTGTCTATCTACCACCTAGAACATCATGCTTATAGCATACTATCCTTAAAGGACCTAACAAGCTACTTTGAAAACGGATGGGAATGGGATTCGAACATCGTATACACCATTGCACTATCACTGACAACAAGCAGCTTGCATGATAGCCGAGTGAGAACTAGATTATTAATCTGATCAATGAATCAGCCAATGATCAATAATCAGTCAATGAATAATCATCACTGTCAGATCTATGTAATGCTACTTCAGCCTTAAGTTAGCTTTCTTTTCAAGAGTTTCCACTTCCATAACAAGAACACTTACAATGATACATCCTGAAAGGTGGTGGGAGTGATAGACTTTCAATATCATTTAGGATAATACATAGAATTACTCTACATAACATACCCTTCTCCTTCCAAACCAGCTCAAAATCATGCACTATCTATGTACAATACATAACATACACCACAACTTCCCTATAGATCGGAGTATTGGCTCTAAACAAAGCGATCTACCAAATCTTCCCACCAAAAGACAGCATAAAAATGAGAGAATACGCCTTTAGGCATATTTTATAGCATATCCAAGACTATAAAAATGAAAAGGACAACCCGTCACAATCAAAACCAATGAAAATAGAAAAAGCCCTCTGCAATCGACCAGAGATTATTGCATAAAGACGGAATGGGTAGTGAGGATGGCATTTATGCAGGGCATTTTGCTTATTACCTAAACTCATCAGTCATACAGAATGGTTAACAACAAAGAACTGGAAATACGAAAGAGTACGTTAATGCAAGATACTAACTGGCTTGTATTCTTTGCCAAATGAAGCGAGGGTAAAATACGTTTCACCGAGTGAAAAGGTCCTGGCGAGATTGTACACCATTCTCTGGGTAATAGACATATGCGTACGAATCGAGGCATCAACCAAGAATGCTGCATGAGCCTGACCACTTCCAACTGAAAATGTAAAAAGAAATCACCTCACTTCAAACTGAAACAGAATCATCGAATTGGCATAGAATTCACAAAGTCTATAAGCTGTTTAAATCAATTGATCATATGTTTTGTCTAGTCTTGGCGAGTGCTTTCAGTTCAGTTTCAGTTTCAATTTGATATTTTAACACTACAGTGCTCCCAAGTCCATGGATTTCTTTGTCTCAAACACCAATAAATCAATATATTCAGTAAGCTGATTGATGCACACTACATTGTCTTCTTCTTAAATTTCTGCCGTTAAGCAGATGCAAGAAACACGATTACCGTAATGACTCAATTAAGCTCCGGGGGCCTATTTGTCAGAAATGATTTTACGGGTGGGGGCTTATTCGAGAGGAGGACTTATTAGATTTAGAGGTCCCCAGGTCTACCAAAGACAATATCTTATATCATTTTTCAATACAAAATACTTTGATTTAAATGTATATCGAGATGGGATCAAGGAGGAGAAGTTGGACAGTTGTTCTCGTCAAATACTAGCGCATATGAGCAAACCAATAGCTGAACTTTTTCATTTTCGTTGCTTTTAATCTGTAATATACTGAGCCCAGAAAACCCCCATGGAGGCTTATTCGAGGGTGGGTTCTTAGTTTTCAGAAATCATCCAAGTTTAACAAACTTTTAAAATGAAGAAAATAGCTTAAGTGATTAGGCAAAATGCTACAGTCGAGCCTCAATTATCCTAATCCTCATAGCATTGGGGTAGCACGAACAAACGGGGCTTTGAAAAAGTCACATTTAGCAAATCGTGAGAGATTCTTAAGCCACATGGAGGGACCGAAACAAGCTTTTCGGCTAAACGGAGAGCCTGGATAGTCCAGTATTCGGATATCAGAGGCTCTATCATATCATAATGTTGACTAGGAAGCTAATGGCGTCTTTACCTTCAAATTTGTAACCTTTGATGAATTGTCTCCAGTCCCATGATAGCAGCTTTGATTTCCATTGTGTGATTTTAGGTGGTCTAGGGGCTATCAATTTCATGGGCAATTTTGGAGGTCTTCCTGTGAGCTTGGCCTGTTCTGCGGCTTTCTTCATCTTTGGTGACGGCTTTCCCTTACCGAAAAGGCTCATAACTGCATTTTTTGCACCTTTAGCAGCATTTGCCAACCCTTTGAAAAAGCCTCTCTTGTCAGAATTGCTTGCAATCATTCCACGGAAACTCCTTACTTCAGCTTCTTGTGGCTCTGTAAAAGAAATGCATAATTTTTACACTACCCACGATACCGATGATACCTCCGAATCAATTGTGACATCAAAGATTTTAAATATGGTAATATCTGGTCAAGTTTCTTTCCATTCACGTCTTGCTTTATTACAAGAAGATCATTATTCCTATCACTAAACATTCTCAACTAAAGGTACTGAAAAATCGTGGTAATCAAAAAAATAGTACACAGTTCTTTACTGTCCGAAATCCTGATCCTTTGGTTAATACAGGCAATCCTTACCACATTCAGAAATGGCAACCTCTTCATCATCATCATCATCTTCCTCTTCGTTGTCAAAGTATTCTTGAGGGTCTGTGATAGTATCAGCTTCCTCTACTTCTTCTTCCTCTGCATACTGGTCAATTGAAGACTCTTGGTCCTCAGTCTCAGAACTTGCCTCAGCTTCGCCGGATTCTTCTCCCTCGCCATTGGCAGAAGTATCCTCTTCACCACTGTCCTCACTCTCATCATTGTCAAACAGTGCTGCATTATAAGAAACCTGCTGTGAATCATCACTGCTATCATCAGAAATATCGTCAGCATCAGCTTCAGAACCAGTTTCTGCTTCTTCAGCTCCAAGATCTGTGCTTAGGTCATCTTCATCAGCACCATCTTCAACTGCTCCTGTATCTCCACCGGACTCTTCCTCAGTTTCGGTCCCAGCATCTTGTTCTTCTGTCTCAGTGGAATCTCCACCATCTTCCTCAGCGTCAGCTTCGGCATCTTGTTCTTCTGTCTCAGTGGAATCTCCACCATCCGCCTCAGCTTCAGCTGCGACATCTTGTTCTTCTGTTTCAGTAGAATCTCCACCTTCTTCCTCAGCTTCGGTTCCATCATCTTGTTCTTCTGTCTCAGTTGAATCCTCACCTTCTTCCTCAAGGTCGGTACTCTCTCCTTCCTCATACTCACTGGAATCTCCGCCTTCTTCCTCAGCTTCAGATTCGGCTTCTGTTCCGGAACCTTGCTCTTCTGTCTCAGTAGAATCTCCACCCTCTTCTTCAGCATCACTTCCAGCAAATTGGTCTTCTGTCTCAGAAGAATCTCCACTATCTGTTTCAGCTTCAGCTGAGAAATCTTGATCTTCTGTCTCAGTAGAATCTCCACTCCCTTCCTCAGCTTCGACTCCAGCATCTTGTTCTTCTGTCTCAGTAGAATCTCCACCATCTTCCTCAGCGTCAGCTCCGGCACCTTGCTCTTCTGTCTCAGTAGAATCTCCACCCTCCTCTTCAGCTTCAGCTTCGGCTCCGACACCTTGGTCTTCTGCCTCAGAAGAATCTCCACTATCTGCTTCAGCTTCAGCTGCTAAATCTTGATTTTCTGTCTCAGTGGAATCTCCACTCCCTTCTTCAGCTTCGACTCCAACATCTTGTTCTTCTGTCTCAGTAGAATCTCCACCATCTTCCTCAGCGTCAGCTCCGGCACCTTGCTCTTCTGTCTCAGTAGAATCTCCACCATCTTCCTCAGCGTCAGCTCCGGCACCTTGCTCTTCTGTCTCAGTGGAATCCCCAACCTCTTCCTCAGCTGCGGCACTTCCTCCTTCCTCATACTCACTGGAATCTCCAACCTCTTCCTCAGCTTCGGCTTCAGCACCCTGGTCTTCTGTCTCAGTTGAATCTCCAGCCTGCTCTTCACTTTCAGCTCCAGCACCTTGTTCATTTGTCTCAGAAGAATCCCCACCCTCTCCCTCAGCTTCGGCACTTCCTCCATCAGATTCATTAGCAGCTAAACCACTAGTATCTTCTCCACCTTCGACTCCACCGAAGTTTTCTCCAGTTTCTAAACCAGTGCTATCACTACCACTTGTGGCATCACCGGTATCCTCAGTCTCATCTCTTGTGGTTCCAGATAAATCAGTATCATCTAGAAGTGTTTGTGGTGTTGGACTAGCTTCACCAGTAGCAATATCATTCACCAGAGGTATCTAAAGCAAACGAATCCCAAGAATATTGCCTTAATCTGTCTAGCAATACAAATCTTTTTGAGTAATGTGAACGATTGAACAACAGGCAAAAGAGTCTGCTTGCAAAAATATTTCATTGAATATTTGAGAAATTGTTAATATTTTGCCTTCACTAAAACTCAAATTCGGCTGTCTAGCAATATGTCTTTAGTTTAGGTCTTCCCTAAATTGGGATGTCGGGGGCGTGACACCCCCTTGGGAAAAGGTTAAATCAGTGCATCAATACCAAACGCTAAGTCAGCCTACAAAATTTTCTCATGGTTAACACGCGCATTGCCATTTTGACTCCAGCCGGCAAACCAAATTGACCCACCCCTCTCAAAATTATCTCCTGGCGTCCCAGTGTTGAGTTTACAGCCAACTAAATATGATTAGGAACAACATATACAAATCAACATTAAAACAAATGCTCTTTCAGCCTAAATACCAGCATTGCAGAAGAAACTGCACCCCTTATACTTATATCGAAGTAAATATTCAACTAATTAGAAAACAGAATTCCACTCTCCCTCACTTCCCTTCAACATTAGGTATTTATTTGCTTTTCACAAAAATCAAAGCGTCTAGTCTATTACAAAAACATTTCACTGATAATAACTGCGTAGCCAGTGGAGGAGCGTTTCAATTCTGGAAGAGTATGAATTACCAAGTTCCCTGACTTTTCCACACTGCTACTAAATCTCGTGATTTTTCCTTGGTCATAGATAACAAATTCCCTGACAATCCCCTGATTTCCCTGACCGATGGCCGTCCTGAATACATTATGCTACACACACTCATATTACTCTTTATTCTACGTAAAAAACTTGTTGCTATGCACTCAAGGCAATGCAAACGTGAAGAGCAATTGTGTCTTTATTTACATGCTTACTAGCTTCTTCAACTTCGTTAACACACTTTTCATTTTATATCATAATAAAACAGAGTGGTAGATCCTACGACACTAGCAGAGTTGCCTACTCTTCTATTTCAAAAAGAGATGCTCCAGGCAGCTGTGTTTCATCACAACAGCATACGTGTAATTCTGCAGATTAGATTATGTGAAATCTGAGTCCGTATCAATACTTTCCTATTCCCTTACTAGCGCCTTACTAATGATAACCCTCGCATGAGTCGAAACGACAGGTCTACCGATTGTGTCTATTATACATTAGTATGTATAGTATGTTAAACGATGGTCTTACCTATTGTGTCAAGTACGTACAAATCCATGGATCGTTCATTAACCCGAATATTCAAGCATTAAGAAAGATGAAGAAATGCTTTTGTTTTTTCTCTGTTCTTAACCTAACCTTCATTACGAAGCTGTGTTTCCCTCCATCGAGAATAGGTGTAATGCAGTCAAAGCTTAATACAAGTATTCTGTTTGATAAATCAACATTGGGTAGGGCATGTCCCTCGCATGTTTCTCGAAGTCGATTCAATTCCCTTCTATCTAGTTTGTATACCGTTAAAGCTTAGTTCTAGTTTGTATACCATTTGTATACCGTTTTTCTTAGCTGTTTTTTCAATCTATATATGGACCTCTTCAATTCACAGAGCGTTTACTATTGCGTTTCTTAGGAGACCGATAAAATCAAACAGCAATATTGCTACTAGGTAAAGAAAACAAGACGCATAAAAAGTTTTGAAATAAAACTGCAAGAAAATGAGTGGCCCGAGCAATGGATCAGTGGTAGAGCATTCGACGTACAAAAACCAGGGCTGCGTATTCGAATCCCATTTGGTTCACTCACTTCACAATGGTGCTGTTGCTAACAAGGATTGTTCGAGTCGATAAAAATTAATTTACTCTCCGTCCTACCGAATACAAAGATAATACTTACCGCTGCACGAACTTGACCAGTCACCTCAGAAGACATATTTGACAAAGCTGTTGTGTTTGAGAATATATTACTCTTAGTGGCTCCACTATATTCCTCCCCTTGATCATCATAACCCTCGGTATTCTCGGTTTCAGCGTCATCTTCTCCTCCTACTTCTTCGTCTTCTACGTAATTTTCTTCTTCTGAAAATTCAGAGCTATCTTCAGAACCGATATTTCCATCATCTTCCGCTTCATCACCGGTGTTGTCCTCATCTGGAGCAGTGTCGTCGCCTTCTTCATTGACGAATTCCTCAGTACCAGCCGACTCATCTGTCTCTTCCTCATCACCAGTAGCTGCAGAAACGAGATAACAAATTGAGCATAAACTCACACTAACATATATCAGAAAGCAAAACATGGTCTGATGCTACAAGAAGGCACTATAATTCCACGTGAATATAGCAAAGAGAAAACACTTGACATTTGCAAACACAACACGAAGCCAAAATACGTTCGTCTAAAGACAATAAATCCAGCCCAGAGATCTAATATTCCACTTTTCGCTTCCAAAGTTGACAAATGTAAATGATTTCCTACAGCTCCATTGAGCTTTTCTACTTATGTTTCCATTTCAGCACTTACACGATTTTATAAAAGCATTGTATTCTTTGGAAAAATATAAATGCTGCTTAAAAACTATATATTTTAAGATTTATTTTATCTACGAAAGCCACGTGGATTTGATTAGCTGCTGAGGATTCTTGAAATCAAATATTGAAAAGTCTGTTGGTACTACAGAACTTCACTAAAGCACGAAAAAGTGGGAATATCCTTCTAGCATACTACGGTACTGAGGAATTCGTCAATGAGGAAGACGATAACACTGGTCCAGATGAGGACAAACACCGGTTATGAAAGAATGTTCCTGCTTTTTCATGCTAGAGTGAAATCAAATATTCTTTAAGCTACGCACATGACTCCTCCTCGTCGTCATTGGAATCTGAGCCATCTTCTTCTCCTCCTTCTTCTGCTTCTTCATCGGCTTGATCTTCACCGTCATCGTCCTTGTAATCATTGATGTTGCTAACATCACTCATCACCTGTTCGTCATCTGCCTCGGTGAAGCTGGCGTTGTTATCATCGTCATCATTGTCATCATCAGCTGCTGAATCTTCATCGGGGTCGTAGTCATCATACGTCTGATCGCCCGAATCTTCCTCATCTTCAAATGACAACTCGTCGCCGCTAGATTGAACGCTAGTACCACCGCTCAAGTCTTCGACGTCACTATCATCTTCCATACTCTGGGATTGGATCTCTTCGTCATCATAGTCGGCTTCTTCTTTCTCCAAAGCCATCTCAGACTGATCTTCCTCCAGCAGGTCATCAGATTCTTCATTTCCGTTTTCGGCAAATTCACTGCTGAAATCTATCATAGTCTTCTTATCGGCTCTTACGTCTGTTTGGTTTCTAACTACATACGTAACAGGAGCCTCTGCTCTCTGGGGGGCTAACAAATCCACAGGAATAGCATTAGGCTTGCTGACATCAGCAAGACATGCTGCTGCCAAAAAGGCAATAATCAGATATGCTTGCCTGTGACCCATGCTGTAAAAAAGAAGAAAGTTAGGTATTTTTGCTATGATGACTATTGATATGGAAGATGGTAAAACCTAATGACCGAGTGTGAATTCAAGAGTTTGATAAGTCTTCCCCTGGCAAATATATCTACATTCTTATCAGTTTCTACGGACTATTTGTGAAAGGAGTAAATTAGCAATTGTGAACAAGTAAAGGCTTACCTATTACTACTTGAACTAAAAATAAATGGCAAAACGTTTGTGCCTTTCTGTTGCTGATCTCGGTGGGTCAGCTCTCATTATCAAGTGTAAGCATCATTATCTTTAAAATCTCTGAGAAAGGGGGTTCAAATTCATGCCAAACCTAGGACATAGAAATTTGAAAAAGGGAGTTTCTAGGAAAAAACAACAAAAAATCTAAGAAAAGGGGTATTTTTAGGTTCAATTTTAACATTTATTTTTGATTTTCAAAAAGTAAGGGTCTAATTTTTCTCTGGCTTCAAAGAAGAAAGGGGCTAAAATCTGAGCTAAAGATCAGAGAAAAGCATCCATTTTCTAGAACACCAGATGCGGGTGCTTACACTTGACAATAAGAGTTGGCCCATCGGGTTGCTGATATGATTTACAGAGGATAACTGCAGAGATGAAAAAATTCCTTCAATACAAAGAGGAAAAATTGCTCTCACTGTCTCTATGACGCAAGGGATTCATCGCCTCGTAAGTGGTGATCACTGACTCAAATTAAATTTTTTATAAATAAGCAACCTTTCAGCATAGACAAAAACAACAATAACAAAATCAACAACAACAACGAACTAAGCTATTTCTACTAAAAGTAGCGATTTAAATAGAAAACCTAGTTAGTATGGAGCTGTTCTTTAAGGGAATCGTCTTCTTTTATGTCTTGCTCTTCATGCACACTTTCCGTTGCCTCTTAAAAGTATTTATTGTCGGAACCTCACGTATTATTCCAGTCCTTCAGAGCTGAGTAATGAAAGTGTTTTATAGTGCTCAGTCCTATGATAAGGGACCTGGAGATTTTGGCTATTTCTCGTATTGTAAGATGAGAAACTAGACCTTGGTTTATACTTTTCTAAACAGCTATTTAGGCAAAGTTTGTGTATGATTTTATAAGTCATCACATTCCTATCAAAGGAAATTATGTTTTCTACACTCATCCCAGGACATGACCAAGTATCTTTAGTTTCAGCGTTCTTAATTATTCTGAGAGCCCACGTTCGGAGTCGCTGAAGGGCAGCCAGTTTTGTTTTTGACAAACTACCTCAAACAACATCACCATAGCGCAACTGGCATTCTACTAATGCGTAATAGACCATGCATAGTTGTGATCGTGGTAGTATATTTTTCAATCTCATTAATTCCCATTCACCGCAAATGAACTATAAGCTATCCAGGTAATGGATTCAAAAGTTGAATAACCAGTTCTATTGTCTTGACACGTGTTTTCAAACCATCCAATCAATATCACACTAATTCACGGAAATATCCAAATTAGGCACCCGTCAAAATGAAGCGAGATCGATAGATGTAAACCTGACCTTAAAACACTAAGTTTAAACAGTTAATGAGCTAGAACAGAGACCAAGGAAGATAGTACCGTAAATCCTCGAATTAGCCCCCTTGAGGCTTATTTATTTATTTTTGATACTTTTTGGGTGGGGGCTTATTCGAGGGGGGCTTATAAAACTATTTGACAAATGTCGTATAAAAAGCTCAATGCCAAAGCTCCTTTCTCCATACTATTACAAGAACAGTCTATATTTAAGCATTAGTCTTTATTACAGTCTTCACCCTCACCTAGGGTGGGGGCTTATTCGAGGGGGGCTTATTAACAATTTGAAGTTCTAGCATGGGGGCTTATTCGAGGGGGGCTAATTCGAGGATTTACGGTATGTCAAAAATCCAGCAATGTGACCAGTAAGACTGCTTTTCACTATCAATTACAAGCGATACAGTGCTTCCATCACACAAGATATATCCTGCACAAGCCCTAATCAAGAATGATGCGATCCAGTAAACGTAAACCCCCTCACAAGTGTTACCTATTGCGTTTGGACAGGAGTCTGACACTATCAGTGATCAAGGGAAATGAAATGGCCAAGAAGCGAGAAATTCAATTAGAACCAAATGGATTATAGAATTGGCCTGCATTTTCTGTGCTGAAGTGATACCAACGCAATTTGTACTAAATCTATACAAAAATACCAATAACCCACACTGCAGTCCATCTTATCGCTACTTCTGGAAAGCACGTACAAGAGCGCTAAGGCCATACAGACAATTAACGCTGGGGTGCATATATTAAACCAGAAAATACACACAAATTAAATCAAAGAGATGGCGGGCTTGCTTCAGGATTTCAAATTTATATGCGTATGAACTTGTAGACTTCCCTAGGTCTCGAAAATCGAGGTATAGAAGTTCCATAACTTTTGGGCCTTTGAGAAGTGTTTTCTTGTAAACCACTGCTACAACAACCGTGTCGGCAAATCGATTGATAATGGAAAAAGTAATTCTTCCAACAGAAAAGATAGCTGATTTATATGGCCACTAATTCGCTATTCATAGCATGAGTATTTTCATCTCTACTTATTACATAAATTACCTTTCAACAAACATTTGTTCAATGTTCCCGTCTTTAGCCTGGTCATAATTAATGGTTTCCTTATTAGACGAAAGTCGTTTTTCGTCCAGTACTGAAAATTTCCTAGCTTTTTCATCATTCCACTAATAAAAATTTGTTAAGACTTTCTTAGCGAGAACGTTCAAGCTAGTGAAATACATAGGTGATAACAACAAATCTATGTAAATAGACAGCTTGCTTGCGCGAAAACTGGAATTTCAAATGGGTATGAACTCATCGACTTTCTTAGGTCTAAAAAAACCCAGCATTGAACAGTTTAAAATTCTTTAGCAATCGAGTACGGCTTTCGTATACAACTACATTCTTATAAAACAACTGTGTGTGCAATCGTCATCACAAACAGAACAATCGTTTGATTCGTTCAAATAAAAGAGCAAAACAACCGAGGAATTCTTCGAAATGTTCAGTTGGATCTCAGATATCCTCACCGACATGGAGCTGTGGCGATTAGTTCCAACAACTAACGTTTCAAATAAGTGGGAGGGATTTAACAGTTTATTGAGAATATCGGAGAATTCGGAAAATCCAATATTCGAATAACTGAGATTTAACTTGATGAACGGACAAAAATCTACGAATACACAAACAGCGGTGCAAATAATAAGAAATGGAGTATGGACGTTCATAACAGTCCCATGGCCATACACTAAACATGCAAAATCCAAGTAGTATGAAAAGTTAAAACGACAATGTAGCAAATACTTAGAGCAAATGAAATTAAAAGAAAGATATATATGGATATGCGTTACTTATTTACAGAAATTAACTTCTGGGAGGAATCCAGGTTCACTGATAAGTAAAAATAGTTTACGAAGGAATTTTACAGTACCGACCTGTGCCAACCCTGCCTTCCTAGTAATATTCAGTCAATATGACGAAGAAAAATTATATAAATTTAAGAGAGAATATCATAAGAAATAAGATATAACATTGCCAGCATGATATGTTAGCGACTGGGGCGACGGCATCATTATACGTGCATGTAGTTCAGTGAATAGTCACACAGCAGAACTGGCATTGTGAATCAGTGATTTCAGGCTCCGATATTCTATAGCAGTCATTTCAAATTGACTTTGTAGAAGTTCTCGATACTCAAAAAGATAGCTGTGCTTCATGAGAAGTGAATCGCACGGTAGCTGGAACTTTCATATACCTGGATTAAAGCCTCCTGGGAACAGTCCAAAAGCCTAATTCCGTCTTCTATCTACATTTCTGCTACGTTAAATTTGTTCATTAGATTCTAAGATTGCGAATATGGCGTGAAAATTACGAAGTGTGTAGTACGATCCGAATACACTCGTATTTATTGTACTGTGATTAGATGCAATCAAAATAGACAAATCGAGATATCTTAATTAGCTGATAATTCAGCCACTATCTATATATGGAATGAAGGATAGCTCCATTCTGTGCCTACTAATGAACTTCCATGCCGTAACGATAAGTTGCTACTCGAAAAATCAATCACCAGAAAAATCAATCAATCTTCCACCAGAAAGTGCACAGAAGTACTACGAAAATCGTAAACAAGTGTCAACATACACGATAGGTGTTAAGTTAAACGGAATTTTCTCACCTTACAGTTGTTTACTGCATTTTGTATCAAATCAAGCAAACTATCAGGTAAGCTCATTTGATAGAGAATCCAAACAAGTAAACCGTAGCAGCAGGTTGCAAGGTTACAAAAGCAATGACGTTAGCATGAGGATTTATTGAGATTCATTTAAGCATATGATTACCAAAACAGGTCAATTGATCAGACTAGCAATTTAAAGGCCAAAAAACAACAAGTAACATCTCGAAGTGTCTGGTAACACAAAATCGACTAAGTTCCAGACACATCACGAAAATTTTTTCGCTAACTCAAGGATTCAGGGTCGAGTAAGAAAGGCGGTGATACTAATTCCGACATATCATTCACCTCTTGACTTAAGTTTTTAGATCGAAAAACAAACAAACAAACAAATGCCAAACTTCTCCACTTGTGTAAAGATGTACTCGAGAGTACCGAATAAACGGGGGGCGGGTGGTGGGAATAATTGGGGGGTTGAAAAATGCTCTGAAAAATTGCAATTATGGGTTGAAACAAATGGGGGGGGGGGATTGGAAAATAGAATACATGGATATTGCGAAGAACAACATAGAAAGACAGACCAATCATGAATTTGCAACACTGTTACTTTTAGATAGATATAGATTTTGATGATTTACACCATACACGTTTTTATTTTATAAGAAACCTAGCTCAAGGTCTAGTACTAAAAGTTTCTTAATTTTTGCCACGTGTTAGTTCTAAAAGTTTGCTACAAGTTTCTTAATTTAACAAAAAGAGTTCATTGAAAATGATATAGAACACGTGGATATAGCAAACTATTAGCATGAGAGCAAACAAAAGACGTTTAGTGTGGCTCTAAATCTAAATCAACGTCATGCCCACATCGGTAATTTCGGTAAACTTGATATACTCTTCACTTTGGTCCTTGAAAGGATACGGATACGGTTTTGCACTGAATTAGGTAATGTTTCCAATGCACCATTTGTCATAAAATGCTCATATCTTTCTCTCAACCAAAGGGTCTTTTTTATATCTTTCTCAAACAATTTACTTTAGTTGACACTTGTTACATCCGTGGAGGAAATATATTTCACAAACCCCAGACTTTGAAATAGCACAGAAATTTCTTAATTCTTTCGTTGTAGTTCTAAAAGTCTCTTAAATTTTAGCGTGTCTGGTATTAGGTTGCTTATAAACTGGTTTCTTATAAAAAAACGTGTACGTTCGATTTGGAACTATCGTCGGATGATTAAGCCGGATACCAAGTGTCTTGAAGAAGCAACTGTATCTTTTTAGGACGTTATCTGCACCGTATTGCCAGTATTTCGAACTCACAGTGTTCGAAGGAAACTGAGGAGTGTCGCATAGTGGTGTATTCTTTCGTAGAGCGTCAGAGGCTCCAAGGAATATGAGCCAAGAGAATCACGATGGGTCCCAGGAAATTATAATTGTATAGTAGTTATTGGGAGTTTCGCTAAGGTTCAACGGCAGGGACGTTAAGTCACCTCGCCAAACAAGTGGCCACTAAATGGTGCAGTTAAATAGAAAGTTAAGTTAGAATATGTGTGTTTTCATGGCTCTCTATTTCTACAATGACAGCACCATGCTCAAGACAAGAGAAGAATGAAATAAAAAAATTTTAGTTGTAGTGTAAGGAATTATTAAATAACCTTCTGGTTAGTCTCTAAGTAAATGTGAACAGTCCCTAGGAAAACTCGCAACTTCACTGAAAAAATTTTCAAATTAATAAATGGGGGTTGGAATAAGTGCTAAAAAACTTCTGATTAACAATCGGGGAGGTGGAAGGATTGTTCGGCACTGAAGAGTACAAAAGGATACAGTTATGGTATACTTGAAACAGCTAATGAACAATGGACTGTTTTTGGTAGGTGTAACTTATCCATTAGACTTCAAGGACTGAGAGAATAATTTGAAAAGGGGGGGGGGATGTGATAGCAAGCCAAATCTTGAAAACAGACAGTCTCTTGTCACGAAGAGAAAAAAAAGTAGACGATTATCGATCCACTGTCGTAATACCTCCACAAGAAGTAACGACGCAAAACTTCCGAGTAATGGCATCAAACTGAAATTCTACGAAAGAATTAACTCCTTATGACAAAGCAAGTAAAAAAACTTGACCAGGAATTTTAATTAGCTGGTACCTAACTAGCGAAAATCGTCACGAAACTGTGACAACACCACTTTGCATCACATGATAACTTTACATGATACTGTCAGTGATGATAAATATACGAGACTTCAAATGCCCAGTTAGATAGTGGACATAAAGTACTCAGGTCATGTTAGGGCATAGTGCCTCAAAAACTTATCAAGATAATTTTATAATTTTAATATAGTTACCGCAAGAAGCAGGTTTCACTTCTTTTCAAAAACGGCAAAAATTTCCTACAGTATTAGAGAGGCATTAATATGAGAGGCAACACTTGAGTTTCAGATGTGGGGATCAACTAATATATAAATAAACAGTATCAGATTTGAGAAGGAAAAATTAAAACAACTAGTCTCGTACGATTATCTACAAAGCAATAAAATCTACTGTCATTCAGGCCAATTCTCCTACTTCTGATCATATTTGCTTAACATTTTAATACTGGCAAGCTCGTTTAGGCAATAATTTCGCTCCAATCATATTGGGTATCGTCTTTCCTCTTGGATGCAGATTGGAAAAGCCTCCCTATATTTCACATCAATTCTAACTGTAAACAGCAATACCATTGAGAATATCCGCTGTTTTGTGAGCATGGATACAGGGAAAGAGAAAGACACCCTAGCTTACAACTGAAGCATCAAGAGCTTCTGCTGCAAACTGGAACGTTTTTCTCTTTTCCGATATACTTACTCCCGTGCACTGTACTTTTTTGCTTGTGTGTTTAGGGCGCCATTTCGGAATTCCTATCCCAAACATATCAAGGGGGGAAGCTGTCAAAGCAGGATTACACGAAGTGCCCCAACTATAAGCTGTGGATATGATAGTGGCTGGATAGTGTCTGGCAATCAATGATCCATGAGATCATGACATGTGAGACCTGTTAGACAGTGGATTAATCAGAGAAACGATTTGAGTTTCAAATTGAGGTCAAGGGGCAAACTTCAAGAGGCTAGCTGCTGGATAATTAATAGTATTACAGGTTGCGAGAACGCATGGGAGATCAACGAGAAAACAATAAAGCTGGTAACCAATACATGCAGCTGAAAAGCTATCTGTCATTGGATAATACAGGCAATGGTCTCAATCTTACGAGGAAGAAGAGCATCGGTGCCTATTCATCCTTAGCTGCTTACGTGTGCAATTTCAACCACATTTCCAAGAAGGGAAGTGACCCTACCGTCCCAAACAACAAAAGATCACTATTATCACGAGTTTTAGCTGTAAACTATACCAGATGATGGTGCACAAGACCGCGTGCTTCCCTAACTCTGCAACAATTATAAAAAATGTCACTTACCTCGTAAAGAAAACAAAAGATCTTCTACAGAGACACCTCAAAAACAGAAGATACTATCAGAAACAGGATAATTCTAGTCTAGCTATCTTGTCAAATCAAGTCAAAGATGCAAATCTATTCAGTTCCTGTGTAAATTAACACCCTTTTTGGTTTTCCAAAATCAGCATGCTCTGATTTCAGTCTCAACTAGAACTTGACTTTAGGAAAATTCTGTGATTTCCACAATAATTTGTAGACGTATTAAGGTGTTACAAAATGAATATATCAACTAGCAGATAAAGCGTAATTTTGGTTGTGAGAATGATACTAGGGAATCCGAAGAATGGATGGCTATTTATTAAATGCATTCTGTCATTTGGTTGTTATGATCCTCAAACCCTATATAAACATTAGAATTAGTTGAAATAAATGACAATATCAAATAACAAAAACTGTTTATTCATCTCATTTGGGAAAAAAGGTCGATCGAAACACGTAGTAAAAGTGAAAGTAGGGGAAATAATATATTTAAAATAGTGTATAAACAGAAACTTAAATCTATATGGTCTACCTCAATTTATCAAGAAGACAAAATGTGTTGCTGAGAGCAAATTCGTGGTATAATACAACATGACAAGTGAAAGAAGTAGCAAAATAACAACAAAGGTACAAAAAATTAAACATCATCGATCTAAAAAAGAAATAATTACAAAAACAAACAAATAATTCTAAACTTAAGACAGAAGTTATTTTAAAAATCTAAGGAGGCGATCCTTAAACTCTTTTTCTACGGTCTTATTGTCTTTGCAAACATTCCAAACATCTTAACAAAATTAGATGCATAGCTTAATCCTAATTAAGGTTCGCCACCTAGCAACCATTGGAAATAGTCCACCTGAGCCGGATCTATGTAGTCTGAAATTCAGTGCTAATTTAAAAGCCGAGCTGAACCGAACGAGGAAGCAAGACAGCAAAATACCAAGCTATAATCCGAAGACATATTCCATAGCTCTGGAAATAATTGAATTGTTGCGCTGTGGTGTGCCTTTGCCTTCCTGTACAATCTAAAATCATAGAAAGAACAACCAGACATTTTCCAACTTCCACCTGACATTTGTGATCATGGAACAAAATGCCAAAACAGATCATAAATGGTATGCAAATAGGAAAAGCTAAATGAAATTACCAGAAATTCCCACTGTAAAATCCATCTCAAATATTTGTTGAATCTTCCAAAAAATCTAAACAAAATAGAACGTCCTATGCGTGACTTCAGAGGAAATAATAAGTCCGCCCTCCGTTTTAGCTCTCCACAGGTACTCCTTTCAAATGTTCTTCATTCTCCCCATCCTCCTATTCATCTTAGTCAACTCGATTTGTGCCTTTCTTCCCTGTCTCCTTCTTGCTGTCTTTCTCCACATTTTTCCTTTTCCAATTTTCTATTCTACCCAATAGTATAAACATATCGAGTATTTACCTTGTATACTACTAAATATTTATCAAATTTTATCAATCTAAAACTAGAGACTACACATAGAAAGCATGATACCTCATGCCCACGGTCAGTAATTCTATCATCTTGCGGAGAACAGTCCAAAGATATACACTGTGAATATGCAAAATGGGAAGAAAAGCATCTATGGCAGACTGCTCTTCGTACAATAGATCCATAATTTGAAAACCCCTAAAAACATCGGAAACTGACCTTGTTTTGATTAGCTGCTGCATGGTAAGCGGCGGTTAGTGGCCTAATTGTAGATTGTCTCGGGGTCGTTGATGGGGTATCTTTTGCTGATGGAGAACCAATGACTGATTTACTAAGTCCAATATTTGGCTTTTTTCCCATCATTATTTCCTAGATAGAAAATACAGACAACTCAGAGTAAGTGTAATGCAGCAACATACAAGAAAGCAGATAAAACTTACAACTTAAAGTAGAGAACTAATAATGATGAGATACCACAATCTTCGTATGGCAAACATCACATTTTACTACCAGATATCTTTAGAAAGCGCTCAAATGAGACTAACGTACATAGCTATAAACTGGAAATAAGACCTCCTACTTAGCAACTTGGTTGCTCTTTGTTCTACTACTTCATAAGTAAGGAAAGTAAATAACCACCCCCCAACAAGGGTCCCTTTCATAGGGTAGCACCCTTCGAACAAAGCTGCCAGTGCTCCCTTGCATCAGTCTGGACACAGGAGCTGCAGTTATTATCCCCTTTATCATACATTTGTATATAGGTGCAATTTTGGTCAGATTTTCTCCCTCGCTTTTACCAAGCTTGCAGAATACAAACTACCTAATAGTAGGGAGAGTGGTGTTGGATTAACATACAGATGCGCGCATGTTGTTGGATTAACATACAGAATATTTATACATGTCAGGAGCTTCAATCAACGTTTACAGGATATACAAGTAACAGGTATTAATACTTGACCTGCACAAAGAAACAAAACAATAATTGTGTTAATATACACGATGTATACGAATGTGACTAGCTATTTGTGAGTAGCTATTTGAAACCCTTTTGTAAATCGCATTTCTACAGAATTTTATTACATAAAATTGGTACAATTTCAGTGAGCATTAAAGAGACAAGTTCAAATATCCATGCTGTTAAAATGATGATAAGCTTCTATAGAACTTTCCGTACAAAAAAGTGGGAGCATTTTGGCAAACTGAAAGTACTTTTTCCTTCCGATACTCATTATACAATCAGCCATCATCCTGCTCTTTCAAGTCAATCGTTGAAGATGTACTAATATTCACCTATCTTTGCAGATATTAAAAAGCATAAAAGCCAACAACTATAAGAAGACTCATTCTATTACTCACTCGTCTAAAAACCTTAGAAAACATCTGACTTCCTAAAAAGCTTTCATGAAAATGCTAAAAACGAATAAAAGACGGAAGCAGAGATAAAGAAGCATAAAATGATACCTTATCAATGCACTGGCAGACTCCAATCATCATGATGTTATTTAATATTTTCCCATTTTTGCTCAGAGCCTAAAATAGTACCAAGAAAAAGGCGCCTTCACCAAAAGATTGCCTAGCATAAATAGAGTGTGTACATATAGCTTCACCAGCCATTAATCAAGACAGTGGGTTAACTATTCTTCATAATAGCAATTCGACAGAATTAGCTGCTCGTTCGCTCGAAAATTTCGAAATAACTTCATAACACTAACATAATATATCTCTACATGGGTACATGGGTTGGGTTCAAATGAAGAAGGATGCAGATGAGGGTGCCAATCCAGGTGTGAATTCTGTCCGATGAATTAGTAAACCCTATTGAAGGACAATTCCAAATCAAACATACATGATGCAAAAGGGGATTTTGGTGCAATTAATGCAAGACGGATACAAAATTTGTTGTCTTTTATATATTCATATATACCTATACGCATACATACATTCATACATACATAAGTGCATTAAAAATGTCATACCTCTTCTCCTATATGAAACAGCATAATATAAACATAATATAATATATTAGAAGACACGTAAATATTAACATAAGTTGAATAGAAACAAAAAGTCAGAACCAGATGCTACCTTTTTTGCTTGTATTTTTGTTTGATATTGGATATGAAGCCAGTTAACATTACTCATCGTCTAAGAAAAATATGATTGAATGAAAATGCGAGCTGTTTAGCAAAAGCGTAAAGCTTTCTCGGTTACAAAGAACTAAGGAGCAGAGACTATGTTTAGAAAGCCTCAACCAGCATGTCTATGGATAGTTGTGAAATAGCATTCATACATACAAACTGTCCCTAAACAACGTGAAGAGAAAAAGCATGTACATTATAGGCCTACCTCTTTTCGCACAATAGATCCATAATGTGAGAACTCTTCGAGAACAAAGCCAACCAAGGATGGAGGAAAACTAAAATAAAATTTGATAAAATTAACATCACCGACTATCTCTCAATAAAAAACGATAACGCTATTTTTCAGATAAAAAGGGGATAGCAGCAGAACAAAATTAGGCAAATGCTTAATGAACACTTCATCATGTCTAGAGAATTAAATATAACACCACTATTTTGTAGACATAGGCTTTGGGTTAATAGATTAAGACATTTTTTTCTTCATAACCAATGCCTTTCTTGAGCAGACACATGTCAAGCAAGTACATATGCTAAGCACAAATGTTTACCCAAAGTTTAGAGTATGACTGCAGCAAACATTAAGAAAATTTCAACATTGTGCATGTCATGGAAAATTGCACTACAATATAAGCAGTAATCAAGGTAGAGCTCTACAAGATGGAATATTGGAATATTGGAACACTAGAAAAATAGCTTTCAGAACAAAAGCAAAATCAGAGGATCTCTCTACATAGAGAAGAAAAACAAGTTCCAAATAGAAATCAAGATATTTGGATCAATCCTTCTACATTTTTGCCAAAACTTATTTCAGATTTAACTCATAGCAAGGCTAGCTTTCCAATTTAATTGTCTGTCTGGATGAAGAACTATAGAGTCTCAAGAGTACTGCTATAAAAAACATTTAGCAATCTGCATTATGAAGTCTTTCCTAAATTTTACAAGGTGAAAAGCTAAAAGAGACATACCCAAATATAGTCACCCAGGTTTCATCCAAAGTATCAGCAGTGCTCAAGTTTTCCCTAGAATTCAACAGGAACATATAAAACCAAAAAATATATTAAAGAGCTTAGGCTGCAAAACGTAAATGTATTTGACATGAAATTAAAGAAGATATACTCAATTAAGTCTTGTCACATAACTGATACCTACAAGGGAATTTTGAGATCTACAACATACCCACATTCCAAGATACATCACTATGTGCTAGCTAAAATTTGGACACAGAGATTTAATAATGGCTGCTCCATTTCTTTTTGCAATAGAAATGTATTAGTGGCTCTTTATTAGTCATAAGCTGTTGCTTTCCTGATAGAGAATCCAAAATGCAAGACAGGTCAAATCTTATATTAATGTAAACTGGTAATAACTGACCTATAGGTCTTTGACAGATGTTCTATAATAGTATGAGATCAACAAAGCAAGCCCAAGCATAAAACTGGTTTGTACCATCATCTTCTGTAATACCCCTTAAGTACTTCTATATTCCTGTCAAGGCCTATATTCTGTAGCTAAAGGTTCTTATTACAAAAATAGAAGGCTCTTGCCATAGCTAATAAATAAATAGTCATATTCACCCTTGTGTATAAAATGGATCCATCTGTGCAGGAGATTGTGGTACCAAATCATATCTCGGCCGAAAAACGCTTGAATTTGCTGAATCTGCTTCATAAATAACACTTCCTAAAATAAACATTTCTGTATTAAATAAATTCATCAAAGATAAATCAGGGAAAATCTGACAATGGTTCCTGGACCAAAAGGCATTAGTGAATAGGAAACAAAAAGAAATTTTAACAGTGAAGATGAGGAAATAAGAAAGCTAGAAAAATTGGAACAAAAAATAACCCTGGCATTCAAATATAGGTTGGATTTTCATAGCTAAAAGACAAGTGGTAAACCTAAACATCAACAAGATGACTTGCAAAGGAGATCTATTAAGGAGGATTATTTCCAAAAGTAAAATTAGAGTAGCTGATATTATTCCATTCATAAGCCGAAGTCTATCAAATAATAATTTAGGAACAGAATTCACAATGAGATAATTAGAATTTTTAAAAACCTGGTGTATTCAATGGTCTTTGGGTAGTGTTCATGGACTACAACACAGGTAAAAAATAAATTAGCAATTGTACTAAAGATTGATTCAATGTAGAAAAATGTATGCATAGAGAGAAGCTCAAATCTGAATACAGAAAATGATTACCATAGATCTGGAAGGAGTAGCAGAATTCCAGCTGTTAGTTGGATATAAGTCATCAATACTGTTTCTTTCATGGTCAAAAAGTCCTTCCACAGGTGGACCATTGCTTGCTTTGTCTCTGATATTGTGCTGAATTAATGGTGAAAACCTAGAAGAAAATGAATGAATATGAGATTACCAGTGTGACTTCAAAGAAGGGTCCTAATCACATATTCTAACTTAAGCTTTCCAGCTACAATCAAATAAGCTCCATCTAATTAAGTAAAGCCTGGTACAACAACCATTGAACATGACACTTAAGTATAATATTGATGCCCAAATTCCTAACTACCAGACAGTTTATTTGTCAATACTGTAGGTAAACCTTGAATCAATACTCTCTAGGTAAGAGAACTTTAGTATTCCTAACTATTGCATATACTAACTACAAAGGGCTTTTGATTAGAAATCCATATATAGATAATTCACTGATTGCTAGATCTCTTGCTTTTGGAAATATCAAATAAGCTCCATCTAAATGAGTAAAGCCTGCATTAGTAAAGCAATGAAAAAATTATATTCATTCTGTTAAGTTGCACCTTCAATTTCATACAAGTTTCCCTATGAATCCCAAAGGTATAAGGTAGCTTAAAGGCATCAAATGAAAACTACCAGAAAGAAATATTTTTTGGGGGCAGTTTACATCCACATTAAAGTAGCAGACTTGCTTATAGAAAGAAAGAGGTACTGGGGAGAGCTAAAAATGAACATCAGGGTAAAGTGATCAGGGGTATTCAATTACATGCTCACTATCATCAAACTTCAAAGTCAGGAACTTAAACTCAACAACACTTTCAAAAGGGTGGAGAAAGCACATGAAGGAGAAATATACAATTTATACCTAGAACCATACTACTATATCAACATAGCAAATCAACTGTAACTCCTACTTGACCCCATATCATATAAAGATCAAAACATCAAATCAAATTTGACGATACATACTTTTTCTTGGTAGACTTCTGCTCATTTAATAGAATTGGGGAGTTTGAAAACACCTGGTGACCTTCAGCATGAGGACCTTGGCCTTGATGCCCCATTGGTGACCTACCAAACTGAGTAGACTGAAAAGAAAGAAAAAGCATCAGTGACAATAGTAAGTCAGGAAGGTCTGCTCCTTTGATTTATTCCCAGTGAGAAAAAGCAACAAAAATCCTTGTATCATAATCTTGAATTACAATCCTACTGCACTTGGCTTAACTGCTAATGAAAAACCAGAAAGGACATATTCATAAACCAAGTCAAAAGCCGTGGGAAGATAGAATTGTTGCTGAGGCAAGAAAAGAGTTTGAATAATGCAAGATTTATAATGCTTTGACCGTTTGGTCCTCATCAGTTGACGCATCACGGTTGTATCAGAGGAAGGCCTCTATTGTTTTGAAGTGTAGAGATCAATCTATATGTTGCTCTACTTTTCATTTACAAATAAGGGAGGCCCAGTAAGAATTGGCACTTGAGGAAGGTTTGGCCTTTTCCATACTAAGTAGTATGGTAGTTTTTGATGAAATATTGTGCGTGCAAACATGAGTTACCAGGCATGCACACGTGCTGGGCATACAAGTGTGCATATACCACAGCATTAAGCGTGCACAAATAACTACTTCCCCGAGTGCATATGATTTTCAAAAGCAACAATCACGTGCGTGCAGCTGCCATATTCCACAGTACCTTTCTTTGGGTTCTGTAGACCATTATGGACCTGTTTAAAGGCTTTAAGTCTAATACAGACTAGACATATTATTGCTATTATCTTTAAAATACCTGACACAACACTATCCTTATCTTGGATTTATTTGTATTTGGCAAAAATGAAATGGCTAATTGGTGTTGCCATTTGGTTGTTCTTTACTACTTGAACTTACACTGGTTGGCGAAACAGTTCCTCCCAGCAAATAGTTTGGTAGATATGATGAGCCTCCACTGCTACCTAGGTGTCCTTGGTGAAGAGATGGACTGGTAGATAACATTCTTCCGCCTCCAGAAAAAGGGCTTTCAAAGTGCTGTTGTAGATGATCTGAACTCGAATATCCGGGGATAGTTGTACTCATACTGGCCTTCTTAGATGACGCTTGCCGATCAGCAAACGGGCTTAATGTAGAATAAACAGAGCTTGACATTCTTTAAAACGTATGTACTTTTCATCTGATACAATTATAGCTCTATTGTATGCACAAATTTGCCCTGAAAAATTCTATACTAATGGTCTTCAAAAAAAAAGTAAACTTAGGCCAACTTCGAAAAATCGTTTCTTCCACATCAGAATGAGGCAGTTAGTTTAAGAAATTTCAAAGTCCTCCTTCGTTGCGTGCGATGATGTCATCGATGGTACAATAAATTTCACAGTATTGCACACTATTGCTTGATGGCAACATCCACAGAAAAGTTGTGACAAAACATGCTCTTACAGGTATACTACTTCTTTGGTCAGGTAAATAGAACTAAAAGCCAGTTTTAAGAATTTTCCACATTAATAGTCTATCAACTTTTTACTTGTGAAATTTCCAATGATGTAGATTTGACAATATATGCAGATGTATTACTTATCGAGTGTCTCTTCTAAATAAGTAATACATCTGCATATTTTATCTAATCTACATCATTGGCAATTTCACAAGTAAAAGGTTGAGAGACTATTAATGTGGAAAATTCTTAAAACTGGCCATTTGCAAGACCAAGAGTAAAAATACAAGTGAGCTTGTTGTACATAATGCAAATTTCACTGGGTCACAGTCATATATATCATATAGTTGCCAAACAGTTGGCTGGAGACTGCATTGTCTGAGTTCGCATTGGGCCCAAGCTTGACATGTACTCTTTGAAAGATCAAAATGAGTATGAGGCAGCCATTGAGCAGAAAAGAATTATTGTTAACTAACATTGAGCTGAAGCATTTCTTCCACTCCGTGATTCATAAATCATGCATTGTCCAACCTCAAAAAGCCTATGAGTATTTTACTTACCTAACCTCCATCATGGATCCACTTAAAAAAATGGCATCAAATAGAGATTAAGTGCCTACAAACATTTGCTACAGCATGAAATTTAATATCCATTAATAAATATTGCAATGATAGTTGATAAGTTATGGAAATGAGAAAGTGGGAGATTTTCAACATACCTAGATGAAATTGAAGCTAAGAAAGCAATAGTAACAAATGGCATTAAAGTAAAACCATTTGTCATTCCAGTAACAACCATTCAAATGAATATACCAGCAGCAAGCACATGTTTGCTATTTCTTCGTCACATTTCACTGGCTAGTCAGAAAATCACAATTTAATTCTGTATGATGATATGAATATGATAGTATTAAGCGACTTCATACAAGCTGAAGCTGTGGTTAAATGAGTGCATATGGGATATGGATGGGAGACATTCTGCTCTGCCAAAATGTGCATGAAAATGAATCAGATTACAGGAGGGCTTGCAACTGTGTTGTCTATCACTGGTCATTAGCTTCATGAGGTGGACCAACTGTGTCCTTCCCTCACTATAACTGAGGCTCCAATTTGCACTTTACGCAATTTCTTTTTATGACTCACGCTAAGCACATAGTATATGTTAACTAAACGCTGTTGAATGCTGAGCTTTAATTTCAAAGCCAGACTCTGTGCTTGACTTTTGGGACGTGACTTCTGCTACCGAATGTTTGTAAGATATTTTTTCATTTAATTCAATGTATGCCTTTCTGAATGAGTTTATACAAATTTTGACATTTAAGAAAATATCCTATGTTCTTGAAAATTTAGTTCCATGCATCCTTTTTACTTTGCATTCAAATTACCTTACTTAGACAAGTATTTAAGTGAATGAAGAACAAAAACTTTTAAGCAGGAAACACATATTTAATTTGGAGATAGAAACAAATATTCTTCTGACTCGATTCACTTGACCTGATAGCTCAGTGGTAGTGTAGTGGATGTACAAAGCCAGGAGTCGCAAGTCAAATCTAGCCTGAGTTGGTTATTTTCTCACACTTTCAATTTTTCAAATATTCTTTTGCATGTAATACTTGGATTATGGTGTGAGAACATTATGATTCTTTGGCAAATCATCTCCATCAAACTATGTGTGTAATTGTGCCATATTTGGTAGCATCCACTCTAAAGACATAGTTGTCACTGCCTATGCCTCTCAACTGTTGTCACCTAAACTGAGGAGTATGGCCATTTTCTATGAGATCTCACAAAAACAAACAGGTATTTATCAAGTGTGCACACATGTAGCAACTATATATAGGACATAAACTGCTCCTCCATGTGTGCATATACAATGAGTATACAATGACTGCAAAGAGCGAACACAAGTTCTTCTCTCTCTGCATATCATTTTTAAAAGCAACAATCTCATGTCTATGGTTGCCATATTCCTCAGTATTGGTTGCCACCAGGTGTTCACTTGGTTTTGCAGAATGGACAGTGAGACAGCACACCCAACTACTATCCAAGGTGTACCTTCAACCACAAACCACCTACAGAGGTTATAAACACTCTGAATACTCGGCTATTCAACAAGCATTGCACATCTTCATCTGTGTGGTAATCAGCAAGGCACATACGGCATCTAGTTGATGTGTACAGCATAAGTTACCATTGAATATTGATGGCTATATATAGTAAAGAATTATTCCCTAGATATCAAAGATAAATACAAACTACGCTTGTGCACTTCCGTTTTTTCTCTTCTCAAACACCAAATCCAATTGTAAATAATACTGTTCTACATATTTGCTACGGTGGTCCTTTTCACAACTTAAACTTGTTGCGAAATCTCAAAAATTCAATGTCCAACAAATCTTTGCAATATTTTTCTTTATTTCATTCTTAAGTCATAGATAAGCACACAATCTTGTCAAAGCTGAGGAATAGTTATAGAATCAAAATGTATTTTGTAGCACTTTTTCAGGCACTTTCACTTCTTGCTCTAATTTCCGGCTCTATATGCTTCCAGAGTTTCCCTCTGTTATTCCATTCCCATACAGTATCCATTCCTTGATCGAAGAATCGTTCAAATACTAAAGCTGCTGCTACCACTGTGACAGCAAATGTAGAAGTTCTCCGGAACAGTGCATCATAGATCCGTTTTCCTATCGCCATTTTGAAGCAGAGGTCGAATAGTGGTGGGACGCGCCAGTCCCAGTGCTCCTGAAATAAAGGATGGGGGTAACTGTATTGACCTAAAAGGGCGTATAAAACAAGAAATCCAGCAATTTACAAACGGACGCCACTCTGGCCTATAACATGCAGCCGCTGCTTCCATGACATAAAAATGACATAATACTACGATATTTCGGTCAGATGATATTTCTTTCCTCCATCCAACTCCCTTAAAAATCTCCTAACCCCCTGAGTAACAAGAGCCAGACCTCGTACTCCAAATCATCTAATCGAGGCTTTCATGTAGAATTCTAGATGTTTCCAGCAACACATAAACATTACCCATTATGAATCAGCAATATTGTGCTCAGTATTTATTCCAAGAGCAATATGCGCATACACGACAATATAGGAAAATAAAGAGAAGCAGAGTTATAGTCTAGCATCAAATTATTTCACCAGTTGAGTCTACGGTAGGGAGACCTTTTACTTCAACTGTCAATTCTCGTCGAGGGACGTACTTGCACCTTGGCGCTCTGAGGTTTTGTTGCACCATCGATATTACCAAGTATGGCAAATTCACAAGAAGTTGATTTGATGGCAGTTGGCACACTTTGTGCTAAAGCAGACTGTAGGAGACTTGATTTTCTACCGTTCGCTTGTAGTCACTGTGAAAAAGATTTCTGGTATGTACTCTAACTCACCTTCTCACAAACTTTAGGAATGTCATTGAATCGAAACTCTCAATCAGTAATGAGAGGTGCGAAAGTATATTAGCTCCGGTGATATCTTCGTACTCTCAAGGCAATCAGCGTGATGCAATGCTTCTAAGGGCAGTTTTACTTCACTCAAAGTCAATTAATAACTTTTAGGCCCTCTCCTCGATTAGTCTATCCACTGAGAGAGCTCCTTCTTTTAACTAATTCTTGGCATACATTCTATCTTTGTTCTTTGTTGTGTATTTGTATGCTATATTAATTTTTATAGTAATCTTTTATAATTTTTTGTTTTTTCAAATATGCCTTATGTTCCTCTAGTATAGCTATTGCATCTTTTACTGAATTGTATGTAATGAAATTTAAAAGCATGATGCTGAAACTGAATCAATAGATTGGTTGTCCCGCCTTTCAATGTTAAAAGATAGTTAGAAAATGGAAGCCCTCACAAAAATGACTCTGGCCATACTATACACCTGTGTTCATTCAATGTGGCCTATGTTGGACCCATGCAGCATGGATTACATGGAATGCACCTTGGACTGCACAGCCTGTTGTTTTGTTATTATAGAAAGAACATTTTCTAGCAAGTGTTTCTAATTCTTTTCCTTTTAGCCATTTGCATCATGACCCTAAAGAACATAGTTGCTCTTCTTTCAACAACCAAGATGTAAGTTGAGATCATGTAGACCACCTCTAGTTATATCATCAATATTTCTAAAAATATATATCAAACATAGAATTGTATCACATGATGACCCTGGAACTTAGTTTAGTATTTTATCGCACATGGTGTAAGTAGTATAATACAGTAATGTATTATTTGCTCTGCAAAGGTAGCATCTTTTATGTTTTGGCAACAGGCATTTAGAACTGAATTGGTCTTCATTTTGGACAATGAACTGAGATTGGCCATTCGTAGCACATTGATTTTCTTCAAAGTACATCACAGCTTCTTTTAATACAAGTCATTTTATTTTTAGCGTATTTTGCCAGCTTGCCCCTTATGTGGAAAGATGGTGGCTTTGTCAATAAATGAAACCATAAATGACCAGGTAGCATAATTGAAATTTATACAGTTTGCTCTAACTCTGTTGATTTGAAAGTTTTCAAGAAGAGGATATACCACACAACCTTTATTCTTACCTGTTTGCTTGTTCATTTGTCTGCATGTTTGCTTTTTTGCATATTTACTTGTTTGCATGTTTGCTTTGTGTTTGCCTGCTTGTTTGCATACTTGCTTTTTGCATGTTTATTTTCTTTCTCATTTCTTGCAAGATCCAGTCAGTAGGCTAGCACATAATGATATGAATATATAGATGATAATCCAAGTAACTCTGCTTCTTCTGAAGGTTGAAAGACATATTACCAGTGGATGTAAACTTTTGCTTGCTGAGAAGCGAAAGAGAAATCAGTGCTCTCAGAGCAACTGCAAACAAAGAAGTTTGATTCCTTTTACTTGCAATGCCTGCTATAAGAATTTCTGTGTAAAGTAAGTGCTTCCTTTGTTTGAAGCAGTATTTATTAGGGTAGGGGTGGCCGGACCTTTTTCGTAGCAGGCCAGATGACTGAAAAAATGTTGAGCATGGGCTGCATGTCTGCTCAATACTTGCAATCATGAATGAAAGCTCATAGAAAAAGGTGTACACCAAAATAGATGTAATAGCATGAAGTGTGGATGGCTTCCAGAAACTGGCCCCAATAGGAACACAGAAACAAGATTTTACACGTCATTATGTAACTATAGAAGGGACTAAAAACTAGTACTTTAACATTGAGTGCAATCAGTGGCCTGATAGAATGCCATCTTGGACTAATTTGGTGACCCTTGTATTAGGCTATGAATTGTACACTGAGATACAAACATAGTCATCAAACAAATAAATATGACAGATTGTAGTCATTTGCATATTTCTCAAAACAAAGAACCAAAAATTCATTTACATGGGCATAAGGGGGCTTTGAATTTAGAGGGCTGCAACTATCTACCCAAATCACTGATATGTGGCCTGAGTTAATTGTTGTGGAGCTGTATTCAGCTGCAGCTATTTTCCACAAAGACTTTTTTCCAAGGAAGTTGTCCAAATGAAATAGATTTCTGCCAAATTTGGGAGCTTCAACTTCTGCCCCCCCCCCTACTTAGCCTTTGGTCATTTGATCAACATATTATGTATATAACTTTGCATAAAGGCAATCAACCATTATGTTATTACACAATGACTAAATATACTAACATAGAAATCAGTCTTCGGCAAGTAAATAAATTATAAATGTAATGATGCAAGCAGTGTAGATATGATACAATACCTAATCACTCATGCACTGAAGTATTTCTCACATTGTGTCCTATCATTTGCATATGTTTTTGTCTCTAGATCAAATGTATATTTTCATATTTTTAACTATTACCATTTATACTTTAGGCATCGTCATTCTTGGGATCATTCCTGCATTGCTGTGCCAACCACCACAGAAATTATCGTACATTAGATCAAGTTGGAACCAGAGGGACACATAGAATCTTTGCAATGAAATAGGGTTTACTCAAATGAGAATTTTACATAATCAGAAACTTGTAAATAGCACTTAGAGAATTATAACAGTAATTTATGAAATTTCCTTTAAACTCTTAAAATAAAGGAATTTAAATAATCTATGTTTCTTTTGTCTACTGCTTTCTGAAGGCAACATCATACTGAGGTGTTGGGTGTGCAAACATGGTACTTGAAATGCTCCCTGTGTTGCTTGTAAGACTTCTTAGAAAAATGACTAGAATCAATCACAGACTTGTTTATATGTTTACTCAATAGTCATTCTTTCTTGCTTACATTTATATTGAAATACATTCTTTACTCAAGGAACCATAGGGTGCAGGGCTGTACCAAAGAAGGGGGTGCGGGGGTGCCACATTCCATAAATTTTTGGAAACCATAGGTAATTTGTTGGCTTGAAGGTATTTCTGCCACATTGATACAAGTTGGCATAACAAACATGGCTTGTTGGTAATTGTGCTACTCAGCCTCAAACATCATTCTGAGCCATCTCTTGCTACATCTGAAAGAAAGTTGAGAGATTTAAAATGTGCTTTGTGAAGACACCTTGTTGCATAAAAAATGGATAGTGCCTCACCAAAGAGAGTGAAGATGGTTTTATATTATCCCATTACCAGAACCAGTGAGATGCAAATAGATTTCAAGCCAAATTGGCTGCTAGAATTAGATCAGGGCCCTCTTTCATCGTATAAATGTATAGCCAAAGGGAAACCTGTGAATCCAATTTTTGTCAGTTCTGCATAATGGGACTAGGTAAGACCTTGGAAAGTCAAACAACCAGCCAACACGCATGTATTACTTATTTCCTATATCGCAGGTCAAAAAGGTGACAGATTTGAGCTGGCTGATACAAACATATAACTTAAAATTGGATAATGCAAATGGGAGAATTCTCTAAATTAAAAGTTCAAACTTTAAGAATATACATAATCTACAAATCTGTTTCTTGCACAAACTGTCCTTTTGGAGAAGTATAGGGCTCTAAACCTGTCTATATCCTCTTTACGTTTTGTCCTAACGATCTGAATTTAGCATTGCGTTCATTGATTCCCCATGCCAGATAAGTTTGCACTGCAGTTATTCACAGATAACAATAAAAGCTGCCGTGCCACAGTCAGAGAGGATTGTGATCTCAATGGGGTTGAAACAGTGAGAGGTGCTATCAGTAGAGCATAGGATTGCAAGGAGGCTCTTCTCACAGGAT
This sequence comes from Mastigias papua, assembly GCA_964019165.1. NCBI lineage: Eukaryota > Metazoa > Cnidaria > Scyphozoa > Rhizostomeae > Mastigiidae > Mastigias > Mastigias papua. The sequence goes on along the minus strand of OZ025283.1, from coordinate 8,264,770 downwards.
GGAACTGTCACTAACCAAAAGCTGAAACTGCAATAGAGGAACACCTGTTCTGGGGGGGGAGGTGCTGCAATATTTTTATTTTGAGATTGAGTAAAGAATCGGTACTATTGAAATTGTATGAACAAATACCCGATTTCTTTTTGTGCATAATTCTAACATTGTGTTGACACCAGCGCGTACGTTTGGTAGTTTACAAGATACTCAGTTTGTTCCAGAAACATGTCGTACAATGGGTAGATTGTCAGACCTCCCTGATTCAAAAAGTTAAATGGCTCCCACCCCAGCCTCCCTTTGCCCCCTGTCCTGGGAGAGGCCCTGCTGTGACCTGAAGTCACATGATCAGTACAAGGTTCATATTCTGACACTGGGTCACATCTGCCTCTTACGATAAACAAGACGCGAGCAAGGTAGCATTCAGATCAAACAGAAAACGGTGTCATGGAGAAAATAAAAGGTATTTTCCAAAAAATCATAGAGGTCTCTTGCATTGTCTACTTGTGAATATAGATTGTTTGATCAAATGTGAAATACTGATCTAGTAGGATCTTTACGTTTAACATTGACCCTCATTCTAACTGCGTATGGATTTTGGCTGTTAGTCGTTGTCGAAATTTCAGCTAAAGGATATGATATTTTGATCATGAGAGTTGCAATCCCATTCCAATGTGAAGGAGATTGATTCAAATTCTTGAATGGATTGCACGTGTAGTCGTAAAGTGGGAGGGACGAGGAGGGGATTGTACTAACTCTAATTGACTGAAGCGTTCTTTGTCTGAATGTCGAAAACCATAGAACGAACTGCATTTGTAGCATAAATTTATCATTTGATTCCACTATTCTTTTCGATTTCTGCTATAAATCAGGAAAGAGTGCCTAGTGTGGTAGCGTACTGTCAAAGCTCCAATCTTTCCATTTATTAGCTTATTGCTACCCTTGTACAAAGAAGATTCTCGACAGTACAATTAGCTTTTGATCCCTTCTAATAAATACTTGATAGTGCATAGTTCTTTCTAGGTGATAAAAGTAGTATAAATGGCTTCTTGTAGTTACTTTTCATATAGAACTAATGGATAAATTCTTTTAGCTGGCCCTGTTGTGGAGATGCAAGGAGATGAAATGACCAGGTATACTATCTTCAAATCGAATTGTTTCTACTTTTTGTACATGCTGCTCAAGATTAATAAACTGTAGGCTACAGAAGACTGATGAATAGATATTATTTGCTAGAATGATTTTTTATCATCATCCTAACCCTGGAATGTAAAATTGGCCATCTTAGCAGTTTCTTGGAGTAAATGGCGCACAGGCAATATTTTGCATAGTATTTTGCAAAAGTGTAACAATGTCTTTAATTGGTTTATGCATTTCAATTCATCAGCATGCAGTTGTTTAGGGTTCACTTTTGTCTAAATAGGCAATGTTTATCAGGGATCAGCCTGTCTCCCAACTATGTTTTAATATTGTTTGTTTGTTTCTCCTGCTACAGAATTATTTGGGATATGATAAAAGAGAAGCTTATTTTCCCATATATTGATGTTGATCTAAAATATTTTGATTTGGGAATGGAGAATAGAGACCAAACAAATGATCAAGGTATTGATATCAATATACTTCTGACTAGCATTTGCTTCTGTTTGCTGGACTTTGAATATATTCATGCTTATAAGATTCCTGACCTAGCATGCATCTACAACAATAGATAGCCAGTATTTTCACTGTTGCCATGAAAATCTTCTTCATCATTCTCTTAATCATTAACATCATCTTAACCCTGAACACTGTTCATGATTACCAGAATAACCACCACAATCTCTTTTGTTTGTGATCATAATGCTCATTTACATCTGCATTCATATTCAGTAACAACAGAAGAAAGCACATCATGACTCTGCAAAAGACAGTGGAGGGTTTTCCTGTAAAACTTAGTGGTTCACAAAGGCCAGCTGAATCTACTGAGTGGGATATAGATCTAAGTATACCTGAAGAAAGTGACAAAAGTAGATGAGTGGAACTCTTATGAGAATATGAAGCCAGAGTGCCAGGTCATAACAAGAGTAGCTTCCAAAGGAACAAATATTCAAATGCCTTACTGGGTCATCATCAACATGGTAGTTACTGAGACCTTTACATTTCAAAAACTTTTTTCTCTGCTACCATTGTTTATGGTACCAGCTGGCGCTAATGCAGAATGATTCTCATCACCCAAAAATGAATCATACCTATTAATTGATTCTAGTTACTATTGATGCTGCAGAAGCTATAAAGAAGTATAATGTTGGAATAAAGTGTGCAACTATTACTCCTGATGAAAAACGAGTAACTGGTAAATACATCAGTTATTACTGAATTGTTTGGTTGATTTTAAATCAAGAACAGGTAACATTAGTAAAAGTAAGACTAGAGACATATATAGCATGATGTCAATGTAGGAGAGAAAGAAATTTCATATTTAGAATTTCCTGCTGCCAAAGTTTTATGCCTTTGATTATCATATGACATAAATTCTTGTTTCTGACCATTAGACATAATGAATATCTCTTTACATCTAAATACTAGGCATATTGTAGCTGAGGACATTTTGCTTGACTATGTGTTAACCATCATGTTTGCAGAGTGGATTTTTAAGTAGATATATTTGTTCCCATGTTTCTGAAACTTCTGAGCCTTTATTTCAAAATGATAGTCTATTTTAATTATATGCTTAGTAATCACCTTACTTAATGAATTTGTTCCCCCCCTCCCAAAAAAAATGTTTCTTAAATGGAGATATCTATAGTTGAAATGTCTACTGAAAAATTATTCCAAAGGCCCAACCAATTCCAATGTCCTACATTCTTTTCAATATGGAAACAAAATCATCAGTCAGTGTAAATGGCTTTGTGTTATGTGCAACTAATGAAAGCCTATCATAATTTCAGAATTCAATTTAAAGAAAATGTGGAAATCTCCAAATGGTACAATCAGGAATATATTAGGTGGTACTGTTTTCAGAGAGGCAATCTTATGCAAAAATATCCCAAAACTCGTCCCAGGTAAGTGTTTTTGAGAACATCCACTCTCTCTGTTAACCATTTTTGTTGACTCCATGAATTAAAGTTCCATACTCTATTTCTTGGATTCTTTCTGTCTCCCTGAAACAAGCTATTGATTTTGTAATGTTCCTTCTGCTTCTCATCTGAAGGATAATTAACATTCAAGTGTTTAGAACCTAAGCCCATTGCTATATTATTCTTTTTATTACCTATCTCCATATCCTACCAACTGCAAATCTGCACTGTCGTTCAGAACTTATTTCATAGGTTGGACAAAGCCCATCATTATTGGACGTCATGCATTTGGGGACCAGGTGATTAAATCTATTTGTGAGGGATGTAGGAAGGAATGGCAAAGAAAAGCTTATTGAGAGTAGGAACACATGTGGTATATATTTGTTCTGAAAAGGATATAAACATGGAAGAGAAGTAGAAATTGTTTTCAGACTTGTGAAGATACATAAGGAATTTAAAACCATTAAATTTATTGTCTTATTGTTTGACTATTCCTTTACAGTACATCACTGCCACACAAGCCTGTAATAGGCAAATATTTGTATTGGGCATTTGCATAGCAAAATATTTTGTTTTCCTTCCATTTGTAACACTTATAATCTGAGGTTGAATACTTTTGTTTATTTTCTTTACTTACTAGTATAAAGCAACTGATTTTGTTGTACCATCACCTGGAACTCTTGAAATAAAATTCACACCAACAAATGCGAATGCTGAGCCCATGGTTTTTAAGGTTTATGACTTTGTTGGTGGCGGAGTGGCAATGGGGATGTATAATACAGATGAGGTTTGAAGCCCTTCAGCTTCTTAATCATGTAATTATTGTACACCCACTCTCATTCACAAATTCACATTTCCATCAAATGCTCCACACCATACATATTCCGCATACATGACTGATATGCACTACATGCATGCCATATACATGCTGCACCCACAAACTTGCTACAAACATGCCAACATCCACATAAATACACTCATGGATGTGTATGTGCTGATGTAGTATATTTGCGCAGGCACACACATTATTAGTTGATTATGAGTTACACTTTTGATTGTATATCTGCTTTTAACTGTGGCCAGACTGCCCAAGTTGTATTTTTGTGTGGCTTTCCACTTCTTGAAATCAAAGCACATGAAATGTTTGGAAATTATTGGGCCAACCTTCTTCAGGGTATCTTGACTACATTGAAATTTTTGATAACTTCACTTTCTTCCAGCCTTACAGGTAAAACTATCATATAGAATACCTCACAGCTTCAATGGTTTGTTTTCCTGGGTCATCTTGCTGCCTGTTCCTGCTTCACTTGTTTGCATCCATTTCTGTCTATTTTTTAACTATTTCTTTGTTCTTGCAGTCCATAAGGAGCTTTGCACATAGCTCTTTTAACTGTGCATTGGAGATAGGATATCCCCTGTACTTGAGGTAATATTTTTCTTCCAGAACTCAATCATTTATTGATCAATGACCTAAACATAACAGAAAATAGATGAACAATTTCTTTACAGTTTGAGTTGTAGGCCTGATTTTCTTATAATTAAGCCATATTAAGCCCTGTGCCATAGGCGTATTGGTCAATAGGACAAGATAAAATGCTAGATTTCTCTTTACTCACTCTTTCATTTGACATTGTATCTTTATCAACAATGAGCCAACACTATGACAAATCAAAACTAGAGCCATGTGATCTATATTGTGATGGAGAGATCTTTTTAAAATCTGCTGTAAATGGGATCCCTATCTAAGGGGTTCTTTGAGTTACCAGCCAAATGGATTTGCAATGATTTGCCAATTCTTGATATGACATGTTAATCTTATTGCCTGATTGAGTAATGAAGTGTTCCACATATGTATCTCTATATTTAGGTATGGGCCAATCCTCATTAGAATAGAAGAAGGTTAGACTTAATAGAATAGAATAGAATCGATAGAATAGAATAGAATGGAATAGGATGGAATTGACAGAACAGGAGTATAGTGGACTATTTAAAGACATCTTTCAAAAGAAGAATACTAAAATGCATTTACAATAGACCTGAGACCTTTAAAGCAATCATTAACGTATTACACGTTTTTTTTATAAGAAAAAAGTTTAAAAGAAAATGAGGCTCAAATGGCCAAAATCTTAAGAAAATCCTAAGAAAATCACAAGGCTCAAGTTCAAGAAAATGCTAACAAAATTACAGTTCATCTTCTTTACATGCCAGAAATTGGTATTGGCTCATTTTTGCAAACTGTCGTACAAAGATCGAGACTTACGGTGGCCCAGCAAATACAGAGTAGCCTGTTTCAGCCAGTTTTTTCCTCCAGAAGTTAAGAAAATCTTAAGAAAATCTCAGCCTCAAATTCGTGAAAAGTTAAGAAAATTGAGCCTAAGGAAAAAAAGTGTTTTTCTTATAAAAAAAAAACGTGTATGCAAAATGTCATCCTCATAAAGCAGCTATGAGACAGCTCTAAACAAGGAGCACATCATGGATTAAAATGCAGTGTGATAGTATACGAACATGACTGTACTGGGTTATCTATAATGTGATAGTCAGTATACGCCTGTCATTTTTAGTACAAAAAACACAATTCTCAAGAAGTATGATGGACGATTTAAAGACATCTTTCAGGAAATTTATGAAGCGTGAGTTGACTTGATTTGCACCATAGATTATCTGAAAGTGCATCTTCCAAATGTAAAAAGTTCCTTTTATAGCTGTGTCATATAAGATCAGTTCTGCTAGATGGACAAGAGAGTTGTGGATGACTCTCAAGAAAATGAATGTATGAAAATAAACGTATAAGGAAAACACATATCGAAGAAATAATCAGCAGAACGATGTCTAACTTTTTATGTAGAATCCACATTGACATCATTCCCATTGCTGTATATGAATTACGACCTCCAGGAGTTTGCAAGTGATAGTTTTCTTCATATGAACTTTAATTCACTATTGGCGTGTAAATACTGGGGACTCTTTTCCTCACAGATGCACAAAAACAGGACGAAATCATTAATTTTTCATACACAACCAAGCGATAGAGCCTTTATTTCTTTTTCTCAGAGTTGTTGCCACTTTCGTCTTCTTAGCATTTGCTGTAAAATTTGTTTAGATCATACAAATCAAAATTTGAAGCTAAAGGACTTTGGTATGAGCATCGTTTGATAGATGACATGGTTGCTTATGCTTTGAAATCCGAAGGAGGCTTCGTGTGGGCATGCAAAAATTATGATGGTGATGTGCAAAGTGATGCTATAGCTCAAGGTATTCAACTAACAGTTTCCTGAATTCCTTATTGAATATCTTTCATTACATTACCCTTTCTTCGTTAGATACAGTTACACCCTTCTCCCTTCTTTTCTGCCTTACTGGTCCCATTTTTGTTGTACTGAAATTTCCCTTGCTAGCAACGTGGTTCACGTAAAGAAGTCGTGTTTTCCCTCTAATGGCCTTTAATGTCTCTCTTCACCTCTAATGGTCAGTACGTTAGGAAAAACTGTTTATCATACTTTACTCTTCTCTACGGTAGAGAGGTGCAGTTTTTTTATCAGATATGACAATTATGGTTAAATTCTGTTTTGCTTTTATATCTTTCATCTCTTTCGGTGACAGCTATGGAAGAAAATTGTATAATCGTTGAAAATTACCAAGAAGTTTTTAAGACTGATACCAATAGTCATACCGTATGAGCATCATTATTTTGCGTTTGTAGGTTATGGATCCCTTGGTATGATGACAAGTGTACTCCGATGCCCAGATGGAAAGACAATTGAAGCTGAGGCTGCTCATGGAACTGTAACAAGGCACTACAGGCTTCACCAGAGTGGGCATGAAACATCTACAAATCCTATAGGTGTGTACTTTTGTGTCCGAAAATTTTAAAATTTATAGCCAGTAAATCCTGGTGAATGACAATTAATTACGAAGAAGTGAATTCAGTTAATATTTTGTCATGTTAATTTTATTTTTGGGATAATGTTACAAGTGAAACTCCTTCACTGAAAGTCATTTCCTTTTTCCTACCAAAAACTTTAATCTATAGTTGCATTATTAGGCATAGGATTTACGTGAAAATTTCTTCCTTAATATGCATCGAACTATCATCTAAGTTTGATTAAGGTTTGTGTTTGTATTTGACGAAGACTTTCGTTTCGTGTCGTCATTTGTTTTTACGCATAATTTTTTCGGCTTTAGCTTCAATTTTTGCGTGGACCAAAGGCCTTGCACACAGGGGCATACTTGATGGTGAGTACCATAGTTTTGCACCATTATTATAGCGAACCTTCTCTCGTGTGCAGCTGCTTGCCTTGTGTAGAATCGCAGCCATCACAACTCTTTCGCTCCTAGACAGTAGATAATGTGTTTTAGTAGCACCGTAAAGATCTTGAGGAGTATTGATCATTTTCATCATTTTCAAAGGGCCAACTATGAAAATACTGCGTAAAGTAAAATAAAATAAATTAATTACTAACTAGAATAACTATTGTGTTGTAAACCTATTTCCAGAGATCAGTTTAAAATGTGTAAAGAAAACCGAAGAAGAAATAAAATCCAAGAAAGTTATTTCTTTATGTTTATTTAGTTACGTTTCTTGTCTAGTAAGTTTTTATAGTGTTAATTCATGAATGAAATTAAAATGAAATTAAAATGAATTAAATGAGTTGTTCATCCATAAATAACTTGTTATGCTATATCAAAGATAATGCCTGTTGAAAAAGTCGGCTTGGAGGCTCTTCATTTACCTTTGGTTGTGTACCTTTTTCATGGGAGACTAGGGTCTTCTATTTTATTGCGGAGGTTATTAGCGGAGCACAGCGGATTAGAGGTGGTATGGTTTATATAGGTATTTTCGAGCTTTCTCACCCAGTGACTTATAAGTAATGTTACAGTTTGATTACCTGAAGGCTTTTTAATGGTTTTGCACCTAAGTCATCACCTAGCGTTTCCATATTAAAGCAAGTAAGACTGAACGGCCATTTCTCTGTTTTGATATAACATTGAATTATATTGAATTAAAGTAAAGTAAAGCAAATGAAAACAAATCATTATGAAACTGCACTTTCTTGTAAGACAATGAACTAAATGTTCTCCCATTTTTACAGATAATCAAAAACTTATTGATTTCGCAAATAAGCTTGAACATGTTTGCATTGAGACTATAGAATCAGGCTCAATGACTAAGGATCTAGCTGCTTGCATCAAAGGACTACCAAAGTAAGTACTGTTTACATCTTCCTTGTCTGTTATTGATATTGTTTCTGCGCGAATTTGTTAGTACTAACAAATTTCCCGCAATTTGATCTTGTGAGGGATAATATACTAGAGCGATAGTTATTTTCTGCATATTTATGCGCATATAGAGATTAGTGTAAATGAGACACAAATTTATACTTGTTTTTTGCCCACCTGATATGCAAGTACCATTGTGGCATGAGGTAGTGGGGTGCAGTTTCATACGTAACTTTATTGCTATGTCTGAAGGGCTGACTACTCTTTTTGATTTACCTTCTTTATGATAAACGGTTGGTGAGATTGTAGATTCCTGTTTTCCTTGTGTTGACTTGGAGGACGGGAGGGTTAATGTTTTCGTTACTAGGTAAAGATGGTTGGGAACAGACGAAATGCTACAGTAGGCTAAGTGCCTTCGTAATTGCATTACCCCTTGTATGTTTTCAAAGACGCGTGTTGTTCGTGGATTCTTACGTTGATAGTGCATTTGTTTGCTTTTCAGTGTCACACGGAAAGATTATTTATCAACCACTGAGTTCTTGGACAAACTATCTGAGAATCTATCAAAGCAAATGAAGCAAATGAACAAGCTTTGAAATTTCTTACGTTATGATCAGTTCAAATGCACACACGTATTGCAATACAAATTATTTCATGCACCTCATATGAATTCTTTCTGATGAGATTCTCCTGCTGCTTGTAAGGCTATTAATACATAAATATCGGCAGAGCGGAGCAGAGCAGAGCAGAGCAGAGCAGAGCAGAGCAGAGCAGAGCAGAGCAGAGCAGAGCAGAGCAGAGCAGAGCAGAGCAGAGCTATATCTCTACACCATATTGTATTTAGAGAAACTGCATACAAAGCAGCACCTTTGATAAATATCGGGACCACTTGCAGATGCAGAATTTCTTTATATCGCATAAGGCAGTGATTCTCAACCTTTTGCTGGCAGTCACCCCCAAAGAATACTTTCATTATAGTATTATTTCGTCATAGTCCCCATCAAAATGTCATTTTCGCCCCCCGTTGAGAACCACTGGCATAAGGTATTGTTTACTCGAAATGGCTACTTATCCCTGACAAGTTATGGCAGAACTTGCTAGCCAGTGAGCGGTGATATGCACTTTCAGTTGGGGGTCATTCACACACTACATCACACTAATTTTTGTGTTCTAGACACCCACCCACCCCCTGTTACACTTTGTCACAAATTCAAGACTACCCACCCATCCCCAATGTGTGACATCACAGGATGGATTTCAATAGGATATTTTTCTGCTTTCGTAATAATGTGTTTATTATGTTTTTTATTGAACATCACAAGATTTCACTACATCAACTTTCATGCAAAATATAGTAAAAAAAGTCATTAACATGGGTACATGTATTACAACACTATCTGATCATGATACCGGATATAGTAATATTATCATAACACAGCAAATCATTATCATCAAGTTGTTTTAAAAAAATTGACATTACACTCCAAATACAACCCACTCGCCCTTTGTCACAAAAATCAAGAGACCCCACCCCCTTGCGTGACGTAATATGTGAATCGTCCCTTACAAGTGTCTGGTGACATTATGGTTATTGATGTAAAACTTACTCTTTCCTGTCTATCATGCTTTCAACACAATATCTAGAAATATTCATACAAAAATAAACGAGCAACTTGGGATCCTCCATATTTTCAAAGTCAGACCCTACAAAGCGATGGACTACAGGGTGATCTTTTTACTGAACATTTCTTATTGTCACAAAATAGCCTACAAGCAGCTACCTTCTACGCAGTTTCGAAAAATAGGCTGTAACGAGTATATACAAGGAAGCTGTTCAACTCAAACAAATATTGGTACTTAAGTGCAACTTGTCTTCTTAGCGTTATGGAGACCATTTCCGCTTGAAAACTTGTAAGCCCAAGAGTAGAAATCGAAACAGATGTGTCTGTGGAGGAGCATTCGCTAGTTCGATTTCGATTGTTGAAAACATGGCGGCGCTGGAGAGCTGAATGGCAAGAACGAGTGGGTTTTACTGTAATGATGAGTAAATACAATAATGCAGATTTCTCAATGAAATGATAATTTCAAAAGTTTACTATATCAGTTCTCTTGCAATAGTAGTACTGTCGATTACAAGTGTTCTTGTAGCTTCGCTTTGTATTTGGGGGTTTTGCTTACGAGTTAGAGGAAAGAAAAGGAAAGAACGATTCAAAAAGCCAGATAGAAGAGTAGACAAATCAAACTATAACAAGCTCAGTCATAGTGCTCCAGAGGAAGAAAAGCAAGATTTCGAGACTGGATCTTTTGTGAGTACAATATTAGTTCTCAATCCACCAGGGTGTAATCAATGCAAGCCTCACGCTGGATGAAAGACCAGTGAATTATCAACCTGCACCGAAGGTTTTATGGCTTAGTGGGGTGGGAAAAGGACAGTGGAAAACTATTGTAGAAGCACATATGACAAAATGATAATAGCAAAACTTTTATGTATTTGTAGCTGGAAGCCACACTGCAGAGTTTGGCAACTGTACACTCGAGATGTTTTGTTGCAGATGATAATGCGCACCAAGAAATGGGGGCTGATGTACAGTTTAGGGTAACAGTGAAATCGCCTTAAATTCTATACGAACTTACTCCTTACGATAAAGAGAGTTAACACAAACGATAAAAAATGCGGTACTACTTGCCAGTTACTTATTCACTCCTATTTTCCCCTCCATCAACATTGAAATCCCTTTGTGCATTGCGGAACTTCCGCCCATTCTACAACTAACCCTTACCCTACACTAAACCCTAACCCTTACCCTAAGTAATTGGTAAGTAGTATCACACTTTTTATCGTCTGTTTCAATGTACAAAGTTCTCCACTGAGGTGCATGCTGTTCGGTACAACAGTGAATAAATAAACAACAGAAACTCGTTATACTTTCTTAGCCAAAAATCAAGCAGGCACTGCAAGTGCACACCTGAGAACAAGTGCACACTTGCACACCTGACCTTTTGCTTGTGCGCACTCAAGACCTCATCGAAAAGGCCATTCTGCGGTTGGAAGTCAAAAATTGATAGCCATAAGTACACCTACTAGTTCATTCCATTGCTGTTGATGTAGGTTCACCTTGCGCCAATGTACTGTTTAATTATTGTTTTGCACCAGTACACCAAGTAAGTAATCAAGCATATGCCGGACATATCCCGCATAATTTACACAGATTCCACCCTGGGCTATTCATCATTGTTACTCATCAAGTCAAATTCACTACATCAGCACTTCAACGTCAAGTCTAATAGAAATCAAATAGTTTAGGAAAAAGCAGAAGTTACCAACATACTCAGTATTTGTGTAGCTTGTTGTTGATTTATGTCTAAGATTATATTCTCAGTAAATCAATGGGCATGAATGCTTTCATAATGTAATTTGTGATCTACTTCCAAGTTCATTTCACAGAACTAGTTTTCTTGCAGGATCATTCAAGAACAAAATCTACCAACATTGTTGAAAATGTTTTGAGCATTGCAAAAAGAAACTTGAGGGTGAATTATGTGCATGAAAACTCTGCTGAGGAGTGCATGATGACAAACAACTCCATTAAGAAGCCCAAAAAAGCAAAAAGTAAAACAAGTAAAAAGGGGAAAACTGATGAAAGTAAGAAACCAAAGAAAGTAAGTAAGCTTACATGTATTGGCTCAAGGAAAACATACACACATGATGAAATGGAAGAACAATATGGTAGAATAGAAGGTGCAACAGGAGGAATTGATGTTGATACTATGGCTGATGGTTTACAAAGAGATATGGCAATTCCTGAAGGAGACACAAAGATTACAAGGAAGCATAGTCTTGAAGAATTAAGAAAAGAAATGCAAATGGATGTTGATTGCAGAGGTACCAGAAGCAGAAGACCAGACCAACAACTATATACTCCACCAAAGGCAAAAGAAGTGCAAAATATGAGGACAAATAAAGAGCCACAGAAAAGTAGTTCAGCTACAACAGGTAGTAATTTGTTACAGGAGAAATCTTCAAATGGAAAAGAGTGTGAAGGTATAGAGTTAATCTCTCTAGCTAGAGTTAAAGCTGTTGATCCCTCTAGCTCAGAAGAAGGTACAGAGATCAAATACAATGCACAGAACTTTGAGAAGAAAGATGGGCAGGAAATACATTATAGATGCAAAGATTCTGAAGTAGATAAAAGGGATAAGGATATAAATAATCAGCTGAGGCATAACAGAAACAGTAATGATGAGTTTTCACATGATAGGCTTTCTGCTGACTCAAATGGAAACTTAAGAAAAAACAAGAATCCAAATGCTTTCAAATCCCAAATGTCAGTTGAGTCTGAGAAGGAAGAAAATGCTACAAGAGTAGTTTATAAGTCAGGCTCAATGGAAGAAGATGAAACATTTGGCAATGGTAATAAAGATGTGAAATTTGAAAAAAGCGAAGTTGATTGGTCTGATGAGCAGGATGCAAATCCTCCTCAACTACCTATGGAAGTAGATTCAAACAAAATTGTGCCTGATCCTACACATAATTATGAAAATGATGGACAGAAACTAATAGTTCGTTCAGCAGCTACTGTGGAGAGTATAAGTATTCCTTTTCTTATTGATGAATATGCAGCAAAAGAGTGGAGAGGGGAGACTGCTATGGCTGCTAGAATCAGAAAGGTGAGCCCCCTTTTTGCTAATTCTCTATTCAGAGAGATATAGATTTTTGCTAGATCACATTGAGAGGTCAACACACCTTCCTCATGGCAGTATGAACTGAAGACTAACTGTAATCAGCAAACTGGATTGTGCTTTTTGAGATGAAATAGGCTATAACCTAATCTCTAAACAGGATTGAATGCAGAGCAATGAAATATAATGTTTTTCTTATATGTTGCCTTTAAGGAAGATTACAAAGAGGACAATGTTTGAGAGGAAGATTGTAGTGACCTGAGCTGAGAAACTATTTTTTATCATAATGTTTTGTCAAGTATTGATTAAAGACATGAGTGATACTAATTTTAGAAGGTTCATACAGCTTTATGCTTATACTTCAAATTCTCAGAACCTTATAGCTAATAATAATAATACATTTATAAAGTGCCAAAATCTATGTATACATATTCTGAGGCACTGTGGAACTTTCTTCCCAATTGAAAGTAAGATCATATTTAGTTTAATTAAATAATATACAGGTCAAATGATAAAAGGAAATGTAAAGATCAAAATATCACTTATTGGTTAAAAGCAGTAGTAAATAAATGTGTTTTCAATCTTGATTTTAACGTTCCAATATCTTGAGATTTTCTTACATAAACAGGCAATCTTTTCCACAGTTTTGGAGCTGCAGCAGCGAAAGATCTATCTCCATGTGTGTTCTTGGAATCACCAACATTATAGACTCAGTTGATCTCAAAGTGTATCTTCCTGTTTGAATATTTAGCATGTTTTTTGCGTATTTGGGTGCCATGTCATTGAGTGCTTTAAAAGTCAATAATAAAACTTTAAATTTGATTCTTTCCTTGACCGGCAACCAGTGTAGTTCACATAGTAATGGACTGATGTGGTCATACTTTTGTGCATCACTTATAATCTTTGCAGCAGCATTTTGAATTCTTTGCAGTTTCTGTATCTGAGAGTTTATATATTTATATATCTTATCATATATGCATATTTGTCATCTTAGAAGCACTTGATTTCAGGGATACAGCAAGGTGAAAGATGAAACAGGCCTTATTTGTATAAGGCGAGTAAGAGGAGACAATTACTGTGCCCTCAGAGCAGTTCTCTTCAAGGCTTTATCCTCTGGTGTTGATATCTTAGGTGGAATATCAAAGGACATAGCGATTGAAGAGGTATGTTAGAAGTATCTGTCAAGATATGATCAACCTTTAAGGGGCAGATAATGGTTCAAATGCAATGCATGGCATACCATAAGAGCTCTTAAGTACACAATGGCATATGATGTGTAAACTATGGACCAATGTAGATTTTCCTTTAATAAGCTATGGCCAAGCACACATTTAATGTTAAATAAGCAAAGTTCAATTCAAAATTTTAGTTTCAAAACCAGAACCCATGCTTGATTTTTGATGATTGGCTTCAATTGGCAAATGCTTGAAAGTAATTTTTGTATAATTCAGTGTATACTATTTTGAATGAGTTTATACAGATTTCAATATTCAGAAAAAGTATCCCTTGTTAAGAACCCTGAACCATAAAACTGTGGGAAGTGGCATTTAGTTTCACATTGATATGAAATATAGATAAGAATCTGTATTTTCAAATTGCATTACTTTGGCACATATTTAAGGGAATTAAGAGAGAGCATTAAGCAGGAGAGAAATATTTGACTTAGAGACAGAATGAAATACTTTTCCGTATATGTTACTTGAAAATTATGGCTTGAGAATGTTATGATTCTTTCACACACCATCTCCATTGAATGTGATTGCATGTGCCCCATGGAAAAGATAGGATTCATTTTCTTTGAACATTGTCTGCTGTAATATTTCAGTATGCAGTATGCTTACAAGAATATCTAATGGTAGGTGATATATGCTACACAGAGAATTCCTAATGAAAGTGTATCTGTTGGGGTTTCTTAAGCTTTGCTAATCTATAGAGGTCACAATATCTTCCTGCACTAAAGGGCAAATGGGTATGGCATTTTGCTATGGTGCTGCTGTATGTACTTCAACAAATGACCAGTATCATTGCCAAGTACAGAGTCCACCACAGACAGAATAACTAGTCCTTTATATGTTCCTCAGTTTACAACTAGGATATAGCTGTTGTGATAGGAGGTTGCTGTAAGGATTCTGTGTAATTCCTTTTAAAGAAAATTTTATGCAGTCTTCTAGCTGTGATGACTACTTCACAGAAACACTCATAACTGGTAGAGTAAAATATGAAAATATTTCTGCTCAAAGTTTTCAATATTTTTTCATAATGACTAGCTGCCAAGATTCTTGCTGGCTAAAAACCATCTATGGCTCAGAAACTGGAGTTTTGCAAACAGATTGAGGCTGTTACCTAACTCAGTTGCAGATACATTGAGCAGCTGTTTACATTTCCTTGCTGACATTGTAAGAATCTTTTACAGAGTAGCTATAGTTTTCTGTGTAGCCTTTCATATTTATTTCCACACAGTACCATTTTTTACACTGAATAACACCCTCGCCATTGATATCTGTATCTTTTTTCAATATCATCATAGATACCATAGTTGATCTGGATATCTTATGGCCCTGTATCGTTTGGTATTGTGCATATTTTCAGATAATAATTGGAGTATCATGCATTACTGTACATTTGACACTACACATATTTACTAAAGTAGAATTGGAGGGCTGTCTTGTTTCCAATGCAGTGTTTTCAACAGTTTTTGAAGTAGGAGTTGCGTATATTTGAGTAGGAGCTGCTAGGCCCCTGAGGAAAGTTTTGTTTATCATATATCATATAATTTACCTATGGAAAAGTAGGCATCACAAATCAAAAAGTTGCCATCGGATGTGACAGCTGATGGCTGGTTTTGAAAACACTGCAATGCATATGCTGAGAGTGCCTGTTAGGGAGGACACCTGTTTTCAGGCCATTGCCTTTATGAGACAGGGTCATCAGTTAGCCTGTGCTCAGAATCATCAATCCCATGCATAGTAGAGGACCCATCAACCCTCTGCATGCCAGATGAGTTGACTCCAACAATTTAGACGCTAGGTTATACCCCCAAATATTGCTTCTAATCCTGATGCTATCACCTCTTAGCATTATAATTCTAAACTAATTTTGAAATATTATTGTAACTTCAACTTGCCCACATTTATCAATAATTTCTTCATATTTCCACTTGAAATTCTTAGTATGAGATTGGTGCAACATACCTATATAGTTTTTTGACAGTTCTTTCTGAACAGCTCTTTTTCATGATACTAAGTATCTCCTTACTCTTTTCAAGGTGAGGAAAAGCACATCATGTTATAAGGACCCTGAAAGATATAAGATGATACTAGATGTTATGAATAAAAGTGAGGGGGAAGAAGTGAAAATTTTTGAAGCTGTTAAATTTCTCATGCTTTATACCAGTATACAGCTGTATGAGAAAATAAAAACCCAAGAAAGTTTTGAGCTGTTGGGGACCCTCCTATTTGCAAGAGATACATCACAGGATCCAGAGTCATTCATGAAAAACCATTTGAATTGTGTTGGTGATACAGGCGGACTTGACCAGGTAGGTAGTCTTAGGTTCCTAATAACCTGGGGGGTCTTGATAATTGGGGGGTGGGGTAAGAACTTGTCCTAGAATGAAATAACTGGGAGGTAGCAATAAATGGGGAGTTTGGAAATATTTCAAATATCTATTGTCAGTTTAACTATGTAACTTGTTCTATTGTCTATTTTCACCTCAGTTGCAAATAGAATATATGTAGTGAACCCATCCCATGAGTTATACTTTTCAGTTAGCCATGAATCTCTGGGCCTCTGTAGTTTCAAACCAGCCCTAGTTTGTAGTATGCTTGTCTAGTAAAGCTATCCCACAAGTTCATTTTATAACATCTTGAACATGCAGTGTAGTTCTACACATTACTTTTTGTTTAATTTAACAATGAAAATAGTTCATATTTTATTGTGCTGTACCTCAAAATGAGTGGCCAGAGAATGGGTTATACTCAGATGCATGATCTCACACATTTGAGTGTTTGAGACAATTTTATATCAGTACTTCTCTTTGGATGTCACCTATATGCTGTAAATACTAATTGATAATTACAATCAGCAATGTAGCATGTGATGTCTGACTGCTCTATTCATAGATTTATTTGAGTCAAGGTAAACTGTGATTTTATGTCACAACCCACATAAAATAATTAATACTTAGAAAAACATGTGAATATATATATGGAATATATATATTGTATATGGTATCTATTTTACCAGTTGGAGATGATGCTGTTGGGTCGGACATTAAATATGGTCATCAAGGTATTTCGTTTGCACAGAGTTGATGAAGATGATTTTGCTGTTGAATTCCCTGATGATCTTCAGGACCCAGAAGGGGATGCCATTTTAGTTGCTGAAGATGACAGGCACTATAATGTTTTATCTGAAGAGGAATAGAAGTGTTTTGAAGCCCTCTTGATGAACATCTGAATTTCATTTGTGTATTTTTTGTATGTGAGAAGTATAAGACTACCTGGAACATTTTGTTGTAGTTGAACATAAATCCACTGTTGAATTGCTAAATAGTTATGTTTCTTTGTAGTATAAGTGTTGCTAGCTTTTAAATGCCCTTTCCATTAGTTCCAACCCACCAACAGTATAAAGAACTTGGGAGTCAATGTCTTTGCCCATCAAAATCATACTAGCTTGTAAACTTTATGGTTTTGTAGTTTACATATATTAATGCAATAAGGTGGCTGTGAGGTTAATTGTAATTTTGTGCTAATGAATTGTATATTAGAGTCGCTTCCTGTGTGTTTTTATAACCTAATAGGAAACCTTGCAAGTTTTTCAAGTTGGCACATCTTATTGATTTGAAAGTTTTGTAAGTAAAAGTTTGGCAAAAAAACAATAAATGCAGCAGAACAGTAATAAAAACTGACATTTTAATGCTCTAAGAGTCTGAATGTGAAAACCTTAAAGCAAATTAGTGAAAAAAGCACTCAAATCAAATTTATCATACAATGGAAACCTGTTAATATGGCCACCAACAGGACACAATAATTTGGCTGTATTAGTGGGGTGGTCATGGAATTGTCAAATGTTGCAGTTTAAGGGGCTGAAATTGATACTAAATTCCTGAGCAATTATTCTCCTTAATAGACATTTAGGAATTGATTGTAAAACATCAAATCACCAATCCACAAACAAAACAGGGATTATCATGAGAAAAAAGACAGTCTGGAAAGTCAGAATTAGGGAAGCCATGAAGATACAGCATGAGGTGAGAAATGACCAAGACAAGAAAGAAGTAGCAGTTGTGAGAGATGGAGAAGATATTGGCAATATACCATGGGCACTAGCAAGCAAAGGAACAAGGATTATCTGTCAGTTTCTGAAGAAAACATGATGCAAAATAGGTGTGAGGAAAGCTGTAAATCAAGGTAGTAGATATGGCATGGAATTTCCTTATGTTTATAGTTTTACAGGATAAGAGAAATAGGTTAAAAGCTTATGAAAATCCAATTGGATAGTGACAATAATCTCTCTGTGAGCCACACCTGCCAAACACACAAATCTAAAATTACAAAGATCAAAAAGCAAGAAGCAGGAAGGAAGAAGAAAAGAAAGCAGCTTAAAGAGGCAAACCTTTGTTGAATGACTGAGATTATTTTGCTTTTAATACAATTTTGCTAAATACACATGGCTATATTAATTGAGTGAGATCACAAAGAATCCTGCTGTTGGTGATTGCAAAAGGTGGCCATTGGCTGTATTAGTGGGAGACCACATTAGCAGGCTTTTTATGAGACTATGTATGGCTGTTTTACCAGGCCAAAGAAAAGTGGCTGTAAAAGCAAGGTGGCCATATTACTGAGGTAGTTGTAAGGTGGGGTTCCACTATATATGAGCTCAATTTTTGTTGCCCAATGCTCTAAGTACATGTCTCTTACTTCATGTTTCCACATAGACAAAAACATGGTTTAGAAAGATCTATTAGTGAAGCTAGTTTTCAGGACTTAACAAAATGCCTGGACCCTGGTAGAATATGAAGATACTAATGATGTATGCTTTAATGTTCTGTCATACTTGAGTGGCTTGTCAATTATCTTTAGGCTATTAGGCTTCTCAAAAACTTTCTGATTTGTTTCTAATTCAAACCTTGATACTTTCATAACATATTTTGTCTAATGTTTTATATATTTATAATGGAAAATAAGTGATCTTTTTACAAAAAATACTGCAAAGGTGCACAAGCCTCGCACTGATAACCACAAATCAATGATGGTTGTATTTTCTGAAGTTGATTAATTTTTAACAGCCTTTTTGAAATAAAGTAAATTTTATTGCCAAGGTATGGACTATAAGTACATTTTCAAAAAGCTCTGGACAGACAACATACATTCTTTTCTATAAGGAACCCAGCTCAAGGCCTAGTTCCAAAGGTTCCTTATTTCTGGACCTCCAATGGTCAAATTGTAGTACTAAAAGTTCCTTAATTTTCACTCCACATTTAGTGCCATACATATGGTACAGACACAAGTAAACATTGAAGTTCTGAATTCTGCCTTCAGTTTTGGCTATATCTTGTGAGCAATGAAACATGAAACACTTGACACAAGTATAGCAAATTATCTATGTTGGTTTTGGATATAAATGAATGGAACCAGCTTCCTAATTCTTGATTGTTTGCTGTTATAAAAATTGTTCAAATTGCAAAGTTCCTTAGGGAATTTTCCTTTGGTAGTACAAGTTTTTTAAATATTTTAGCAATCTATATGTAAGTACCATACAAAATAAAGCATGTAGGACTGTGCAGTGCTTGGCACAAATGACATCAAAAAGACATTTCACTAAAAAGTATTAGGTTTGCTGCCATAGTGGCCAGGAATGCTTCACAGTTAAAGGCAAGGATGGCACTGTGGGGTTTCATGGAGAACAGCTGTCCCTAAAATTTCCTGATGAATCAAGTTGGCAGCATACTGCAAAAATTTGTCAGCACTTGGTACTGCGACAGGTGTAAAATGGTCATTTTGTACTTTAATAAAAATTTGCTACCATGCAAATGATGACCTAATATCAACCTAATACTTTTGACTATATCATGACTATATTTGAGCTAAAGCAGTAGTTAATATCAAATGCTCATTGATTTTCTTAGGGAAGCTCATTGGTGTAAACTCTTAGAATTGTAACTCTATATTTGTCCAAAAATGTCACAAAATCTATTGAAGTTCCCATACTCATATCACTTAACTTATTTCCAGTTTCTAAAATCGAAAGGGCTTAACCCTACACAATTTCCCCGGTGGCTTTGCCCCCAGACCTCCTGTATTCTCTGCTGCCCACTTACGTCTGGCACACTTACGTGCTACCTAAATGCAAATTTCATTGATCAAAAATCGTACCTATCACTATTAAGCCTTTTAAACTACTCCTTCAATTTTTGCAATCAGAAAACACAGGTTGGAATTTAGGTCAAAATAAAGTAGTACAACATTCTGTCAGCAATTCTTTTTCAATTTTGTCCGAACCTAAGCTATTCTGGATTTGTCGGCACACCAGGCTTTCGGTTCTAACCCCACCTTTTGTTAAGGGTGGTTACAAGGAAGCATACGTAATAAAGATAAAATATATGTAACATTTACCAATCCAGTCTCCGTTGCTGAAAAATCCCGTTGTGCTTCTGAGTTCTTCCAAAGCATTTGAAAAACACAGACAAACATGAAAAAGTATACAACCACCACTGACAAGGACAAGAAGCTATCACGTGAAGCCTCGTTGTGAGCTTGAGGCCGTTGGCACGCGTTGGCATGGTACGTTGGTACTGGCGATTGTTGAGGTGTTAGTGAAAATACAATCTGACTGGGCAAAATCTATTGTTCCATTTGGAGAGAGATTCGAAATAAAGAAACTCTCTCTAATTCAAATCTCAAAATAGTAAACATAAAAGTTCGAATAAGAGAGAGAAAGTCGGATTTCAGAAGATTGCGGAAAATTGGTCAAGCGACGGTCTGTCTGCTCTTTTCATTTTTCTATGTTAAGTTCTTTTGCAAAAGTTCACACTTTTTCTTTGATCAGCACAACATTGACTGGAGTATTTTCTGGTCTTGGCCTTGTAAACCATTTGAGAACAGCTTTATTGACTTGATCGTAGGTATCAACTCTCACCCTTTTCATCTTCGTGACACTCCTTTTCTGGCAAGCTTCACAAGCTTTATCTTCATTTTTCCAAGTGAAAAGAGGACGCCAAATAATTCTGCAACTTCTTTTTTGGATTCAATTTTCTCTAGCGCCAACAGGCCTTTATATTTTGGTTTTGGGTTTTGTTCTTTGTGTAGCCTTTCCATCATCTTTCTATAAAATGTCAGGGAAACTCATTCACGGTTGTACATTTTAAAAATCAAAGCACTCGAAAAAATTAGAAAACCATTTGAAGGTGACAAAGGATTAGTGTACACGTCTAGAATGCAAATTGCAGAGAATCTTGCCGCAGGCCCTGAAAATATATTCGAATCATAGAGGTTTTGGAAATACAGATATTCGAATTACAGAAAGGAAATTGTAAGGGTTCCTTGTGAAAATTTAACGGTGATTTTGGGTTTGTTGAAATTATGAAGATTTTCGAGTTACCGGTATTCGAATTAGAGAGAATCATCTCGTTATATACCGGGGCTTATATGCATACCGTCCTTTTCATACAATAAGCCCTCCCCTCGAACAAGTCCCCATAAATAAGCTCCCTCAGGGGGCTATTTTGGTACTTTCAAGGAAATTTGAAAGTAGAACCAGCGTTTATTCAGCATAACTAATAACAAATGATAATTCACTAATTTCATGTGCTATATCCATTACTATTTAGAAGCAAAATGTCAGGCAAAACACCAGACAACAAAACAATTGGACGTCTGTACTTAGCTAGTTACAGAAACATTTCTCTTCATGCAACATAGAACTGATTCTAAAATGCACAACAGTGTTCGAAACGAAGATCATCATAATAAATATGAAAATATGAGCTTTATCCTCTTTTTGCGTTTGCATTAGCCTCGTAAATATTCCCAGTGAACTCTCTCAACTTTGGCTTAAATTTTGCTACCATCTTTCTAAGGACTATTATTTCATCCTCCAATTGACCCTTCTTAATGCTACCAAGAAAGATACCAAAGAGAGCTTCCATGGTCAGTGACGCCAGAAAAACTGGGACTGATGCCATACAGCTAGCTCTCAGGGCATGAAAAAAAGCTTTCATTGATGCCAAGGCTCCAGAAGAGACCATCATTTTCCACAGGATACTTGCTGCAGACAAAGCTGCACATCCTCCTGTTGCACATTTCTCCCGATAATCTATGTTAGCTCGACATGCTGTGCCTGGCTCATATACAAAGTCGAATGCGGCAGGATTCAGCAGGTGTTTATCGGCAGGGTTCGTCTGCAAAATTAAAGACATTGTTTTAGTTTAATATGTAAATTTGAAATAGTTCCCATATGCCCTACAGATCGTATAGATGCAGGACATTCCCGATTACTGACTCTTATACGACGAGACACGAGAACGCGCAGAAATAAGCATCCCTGTCGGTCCCTCTTCCCTGTTTTTAACCATCTGAATTTGAAGAAGCAACCTTAGAGCAATACCCAGTCAAAAACTAACAGAGTCCTAACCAGAGCTCTCAAGTTGCAGAACTCAATTTGCGTGAGATTGTATTTCCTACTTGCCCTGAAATTTTTCGGGCACTTCTAACATCTTCAGATTGACTCAAAATATATTACCATTCTATTCCCTGAAGGTGGAGGCTTCAAAGAGGCCTGTGGAGGTGAAATTCCCAAGATTAAAGGAAACGTCCCCTAAAGAATATAGTAGCTTGGTGAGAGCAAATGAAAAATTGTGAGAAGAAGAACCAAACAGGGTCTCGGGGCGCAGCTCCGAGCAAAAATTTTTAGAACCACGCCTCTTACTTTGGTGTGCAGTGCATCTCCCAAATATCATGCTTGGTACTAGCCATATGGACCTTTGGTACTTTTGTGACAACTAATCTATACAACAGAGCGATATGACCAGGGCATTGCAGCTCAACCTTGATGTGAAAAGATATATTTCACAAAAATCTCTGTTACATAGCAAAAGACCTATGACATCCGCCCCCCTAAATTTTCATAATAGTTTGTAGCAAAAATAACAATATCCCCTACTCCTCAGGCGTTACGTAATTTTTAACTAGCCTCTATTGCCCCTCTCCCATTCCGTCTGAGTGGAAAATCCTTTGCCTCCAATCCCACGTCAGTTGAGCAAAAAGTCTGGGGCACTTATATCTGCAAACGTAAATCCTTGAATTGCCCCCCCCTCGAGTAAGCCCCCATTACAGAACATGATAAATACATTTTTATGGACTATTCCTTATATTTAGTCGATTTGTTATATGTAAGGGGAAAGCTTCAAAAATAAGTTTTTTGTGATATATGCCAGATAGATTTAAGAGATCCAATAAGTATGAAAATAAACAACATAAATAAATAACCCCCAAGAAGTACAATACGGATATCGCTAGGACAATACACCTACGTGACATTTACAAGAAAATAATTTGACAGAAAGAGATGGCGAAAGGAACCGTAAAGATAAAAACGACACAATAATGATGCAATCAGAGATAAAAACATAAGTACTCTACAAGAGGTTGTCAGCTCCCTTCCTCTCCCTCAAGTATAACCACTAGACCACAAATTTATATCAATTCATGATTCAGCAGCTCTGATGATCTGAATGGTAATCTTACAAAGGTTTCTGTCGGTAAATTACCAATGTCAATAGTGTTTCTGCATATAGATTATCATTCCGTACCCCCCCCCCCCTCCAGGCAAGCTCTCTCGTGGAGATGAAAAGCTAAATAAGGGCGAACATCCCATCCTGGCCCCTTTCAGAGCGTGAGTGGGTGGCTTTTCGTAAAGTGAACGTAGAATCTTAAATATTCCAAGACCAAGATAAAATGAGGAACTCAAGTCGAAGTCCTATTATGGCGGCCCCTACGAACAAACAATCTTTAGGACAATAGATGAACATAAACAATGAACTACCTCCTCATATATCTGTTGTAACACCTCAACAGTTGAGAGGAAAATATCGCAATTTTGGTCAATATTCCTTCCATGGTCAACCTGGATAGTTGACAATTCATGCAATTTTGCACCGATTGCATCTGACGGCTTGTATTGCTTCTTCAGCGTTTTGATAAGTTCGCTCAACTCATAGAAACTATCCTCCATGAGATCTAATACCTGCTGGTGCAGCCTAATAATCTGTTCTTCTTCACGTTTGCTCCCATAAAAGTCAAATACCTTTGATAACGCCATACTTCTTTCGAACTTGGACACCTTCAACTTCCCTCTAAAGCCATGGGAAAAAACCATTGAACTAAAAATGGTACAGAGCTAGTTCGGTCAATGGTTCTTTATTAAACTTTCCCGCGCATTTTACAGCGCATAAGTACAGAGTCTGTCCCCATAGCAGCCGTCTGGCCACGCGTTGAAACAATAGACTTGTCGTTCCAGTCTTTTTATTTTAGTTCAATGGAAAAAACCCAGGCACAAACAACATCCACAACAACATAAATTTTTCCCCTCGCGTATTCTGCCGACTTACAATATCTGGTTCCTCTACTGTGCGACTACTGCTTGATGAAATTTCATCCTTCCCACCATGGAATTTCGATTTATAAATTTTTGTGATACCCTGACGCGTTGCATTAAACTGAGTAATATATATATATATATATATATATATATATATATATATATATATATATATATATATATATATATATATATATATATATATATATATATATATATATATATATATATATGAAAAGTCTGTTGGTACTACAGAACTTCGCTATAGCACGATAAAGCGGGAACATTCTTCTAGCATACTGAAAGCTTTTTTCGTCCGACACTCATCAGAGTATGAAACGTCGGATAATGACCGAAAGGTGAACCTAAATATATAGCCAGATGCAGGTGCACGTGATATGATGAATAATGCGTCTATTTGGCCCTATGATTGGCCAATCAGCACCTATTCATCATTGTTTATTTGAAGAGTCTAAGTGAAAGTTTGGGCCAGGCCATGTAGATAGGAAAATCTGCTATCAATTGCATCTTCAGAGTAGACGATGTATAACAGAATTGTAAAACAAAGCTGATAATTGTATGGTGTGAGGTACTATGTGACGCAATAAAAGAGGAGAAGCCAAGGAAAAATGACATCAATCTTTGTTTCTACCTTGTAATCTAAAATGCCATTAAAATCAATCTCATAACCTTATACGTCAACGAATATCTTTGAAAAAGGTGATACTTGTAATGCAAAACGCCTTCGACCACAAATGAGGACGGATAAAAACACAAAGGCTCTAAGTAAGCAGACCAGGTTAATGTGAACTACGTTTGACTGACTCCCCAAAAATCCATATAAGACATGCACGAAATATATGGATGAAAGACAAAATTACTACTGACACAATAGAAAACTAAACGTCTAGAATTGTTTGTGGGACTAAGGGTTCCTTCATCGCAAAGTTTTACCTAGGCACTAGCCAACGAACAATTCACTATTCAATCTTTGCTCTCCAAAGCCATCAATCCTTCTCCAATCCATGAGGCAGCATCAGATGGTAATATATGCTAAAACTAACCATTACTAATCGCTGTCAAACTTTATTGAATTTACCGTTGTACTTATTGCTCCTCCACGGTAACTTCCTCGTTTTTTCTTCGTTTTCTCGTGTCTAAATGATTTACCTATAATACGAATACCCATGTATTAGCAGAGGCTACAAATCGGTGAGCAAACTGTTGCACCTTATGATGATCATGTCGAGACAGTTGATAGAACGACTTGATTGAAAGCATAGGAATACAAAACAGAATGCACCCGACCTATCAACTTGTCAATGTTGATCACGTCAAAGTTGTTTTCAATCCCCCCCCCCCCATAGATAATGTAACTTTGTAACAGGAATAAGTTCGCTGCTACTGTAGAATTCGTAGATAAATGAATGATCCACGATTCCATTGAAGCATACATAAATAAAATTGACTTAATATTTGTAAGCTAACTGTTGGCCTACAATCATGAAGTTAACAATACGTTGCCAACAACAATGAGACATGGCTGCCTATGCTTCATTTCATCGGTGGAAATTTTTATTGGTTCAAAGAAAGTTGTGCCATAAAATGCTACGATTTCTATCTATTGACATTAAGTCACAGCATTGTATATCTGATTTGTCTATAATCAAAATAGGTCTCAAGCTCTCTCCCATTGGATACATCTTCAATTTGACCACCTTGTCAAATTATTAATATACTCAGTTTGCAATAAACAACCTACACGCTATCTCAGAGAATTATCCAGACCAAATTAATGTTCAGAATTTTCTTTTGGAACAACCATAATCTATATCATACACAACAACACAGCAACATACGGCGCAATGCAATGCAATACAACAAGATACAACACAAATCCAGCTGATTGTTTCAAATAATTAATTTATAAGAAAGAAGTCAAAGGCCCCATGGCTGAAAGATCAAGATATTCTACCTCCTCAATGCCTTAAGAATTCTAGTGCCGCTATTAAAAAACAAGTCAGGTTCATACCAGAAGTTAATGACATACAACTCCGATAGTTTTGAAATATGCCATGCTTTCTTGCATTCTTAGTTGTTACATTATTTACACAGTTGGGGAAAGAAGATTTAGAGTGAGACGCTCTTTTGTAATCAGATTATACATTCATACCACTGACAATGATTCATCCACTCACCTTTAGTAAATTTTAAATCCTTATTTGCTTTCTCGCCCCAGTCTCCAGCTGATCCTCTCTGCAATTTCAATATTGATATTATGGGTATATGAGTAATATGGGTATTAGAGAGATATGAGTAACATGGGTATTACAGGTGTATGGGAAAAATAGGCATACTGTTATAGGCATAAGAGTAATATGGGTATTATAGGTACGTGTAATATTCGTACTATGGGTATATGAGTAATAACGACATTGTGATACAGCTGATAATTGCTGATATCTATTGCTAATGGACAATGGACACCACAGTACATTTTGCAAGGTTATTCACATAACCCTTGCAGTCGCTACCACAGATGTTTCCTTCAACTATTTTATCTTAAAAATCTCATGCAGCATACCTTCGCTTCAAAGCTGTTATCCTTCAAATGGTCATGTACCTCTATCTTGTCTTCTACGACTCTGCGAAATGGCACGTTTTGCTTCAACGTCTTCTAAAGTTACATAAGAAATTAGGCTTAGCAGCGCAAGAAAAGGTCCTCAGTAACTGAGAGAAAAGCCTTTGAAATAGGATTAATCAAACTGAATGACTGGTCATTCCTGTTGAAAATAAAAAGTGACAAATACGCAAGAAGTTCAAAAGATATAGAACCAACAATAACAGTTCCACTTTGTCCTTGAGAAACACAAAAGTAACTGCATATAGATACAAGTGGTGAGCTCTTGAAAAAATTCGTCTGATACGTCAGGTACTATCATGAGTTTCTAAAATATGTGGACAGTCAGAACAATAGCTCTAATTTAACCATTTCAACGCAGAGACCATGATATACAAGCGTTTCTATAAGGAACCTAGCTCAACGCCTAGTTCCAAAAATTCCTTATTTTTGGTCCTCCAAAGATGAAATTGTAGTACCAAAAGTTCCTTGATAGTTCCTTAATTCCAAAGCACATTTAGTGCCATGAAAATGGTACAGACACAAGCAAAACATTGAAATTCTGAATCTTGCTTTTAATTTTAGCTATAACTTAAGACCACAAACACAAAGCAGGTCAATGAAACACTTGACACAAGCTAAGCATACAATCTATGCCAGTTTTGACTGCATGAAAGGAACCGGCTTTCTGACTCTTGATTGTTTGCTGTTATAAAAATGCTTAAACTTGTAAAGTTCCTTAAGGAATTTTCCTTAAGTAGTAAAAGTTCTTTAAATATTTCGGCATTCTACATGTAGATTCCGTATAAAAAAGCATCTAACAATGATTTCAAAAGATCGTAAGAGATGTTCACCTCCAAATGTCACAACTTATGTACGAGTGGAAAATTGGCAAATCGAATCAAACAAAATATCACGCAGGTGAGTTCAAACAATTTAAAGCACAATCTGATCGACTCTATCAAATATACATTGGTCTACCTCCTTTTTCTTTTTTCCTCCTTGGACAGGGGCTGATTTTGGGGTTTTCAGCGAATTACCTATAACAATTAAATTAATAATTTAAGTTAACATGAAAGCATGAAGAATAAAACAGAGTGAAATATTCTTAAATACGTTGGTAGTATATTTCTTGATAGAAACTGACGTAGACAATATTAAACTTATTAACACAAAAACAAAATGCACGACAAGAAGATACACAGTCATGGTAATCTACTAATGTCTCAAGAACCAACACATTACGATTTCTTCACAATTTCATGAAAAGCAAGTTCAACAAATATAGCCTTTGAACAAGTGGAAGGTGTAATGACATCACTTTTAACTATTTATTTCACCTACAAAATTCCTAATCATAAACCACTAAAGTTCTTTCTCTTGTTAAAATGCCGATTTCCATATCATTGACCACAAAATCATTCCCTCGTGCTCCTAGATTCATATGTCCATGAGTTTTCTATCCATATTTCCTGAACCTTCCTTCACAAGTAATTATCACCAAAGCAATCGCCTAACTAGAATGGGTGAAATGTAATCATATACTCTAAAAAGACATTTAATGATGAAAACGTTGGTATATCGCCCAAATGTATTGGAACCACATCTGGGCTATATATTAACCTCTATAAGGTTCAAGAATAATGCTTACTTTGCTTGGGTGTCTTCTGGGAGCTGGTATTTCCAAGAGCACCAACTGGAAGAATAATAATAAGTTTAACTTCACATTTCAAATATTGCTCTACAATAGAATGTTAACCAGAAATATTAAATAACTATTAAATAAATCTCCATCCATAACTTTACGAATTAAATATTACTCTATAAATACTAAGAAAAACATACAACATATCATTCTATATAAACATCCACTAACATCAAACGTCGAACATAACAACATTTATAAATATTAAAAAGCAGAAAAATATAGTAATAGTACTTTGGAAAACAGATAAATCATATATATGTATACCTGTTTTGTTAAGACTTTTCTCCTCCTAAAATAGAAGATGTCATAAAATTAGAGCAAAACAGAAGCATTTCGTTTCAAACCAGCATTGTTTGGAATGAGCCATCTAGACAGATTATGGTTAAGTGTATATTACCCGCTTTCATGCGAGAAAACAATGTCATTCCCTTCCATGGAAGCAAATCTTCCTTCAAACCCATTTAAAAAACTATTTTGATTTCATTGAAGTAAACTTTAAGGCTCGTAATTCTGACGGCAACTTGACAGTCAGAGCTAGAAAGACAAATTCTCAAGTGAAGTTGAGTTAAAGGACCAAAAGGTTCAACGTAAAGCGGTAAGGAAGACCTGCAACGAAGTGGTGACACCTACAGTAGGTAACTATTTAACAAAAGCACCAACAATTGAACAGAAATGACACAAAAGAAAGCCCAGCTATATGAACAACAAACACACTGGCTCGCAACACCTTTGTCCAGAACCAACTGCTCAAAAACCAATATTGTTACCAAAAGGGGTATATCCCTCAGTCACTCCTGTACATGGGCTCTAACAACAGGTACGTTGATACATACAAATGTAGTAATATCCAACCTCACTTTCCGATTCTGAATCGGATGATGACTCAGATGAAGAATCGCGCTTTCGTTTTGTTCCAAGGGTTGTTGTTTGCCCCTTGGTACTCATGGCACCTTTGTCTTTAAATGTAACTTCTTTGTCGTCTTCAGAACTACTGTAAAGCAAATACGTTCCTCTACCAGCAAAAATTTAATCACGAATTAATTCAGGGATACATTTCTACTGGATAAATTATATTTGATAGCATCATGACGTACCAAAAACAAAGAAACCAATTGCAATGACGTGAAACGAAAACATGTCAATATGCTGCAAAAAGTCGCAGGTTTTCCATATCTTTAAACCTGCCTGAATATTTATAAATCTTCTTTAATGACTTCATATGCAACAGCTAATAGTAAGACTTTCAGTATACTAACAAAATTAAGCTCTAATTGTAAATTTATACATATATAATTTATACATATATAGATTGCAATTAGTTTCCTTGTCATTATTAATATCATTTCAATTTGTAAAATTCTTTCTCGAAAGCAATTATAGTCAGCACCTTAAGTTCCAATTTTGTTTCTGTTTGAAATATTTCAAATTCACTATTGCAGACTTTACAAATTAAATGTACCAACAGGTAGCTAATAACTACAAGGAAATAAAACGTCGTTATAAAGAATTAATAAGCTGCAAGTATACCGCAAATCATGAACATATACAACTAGCGAAAAAAATATATATTGCAAGGAAGGATTCACTTAAAGGAGGGCCTTAATCTTTGAAAAGTCTGTTGGTACTACAGAACTTCACTATAGCATGAAAAAGTGGGAACATTCTTAGCATACTGAAAGCTTTTTTCGTCCGACACTCGTCAGAGTATAAAACGTCGGATAACGACCGAAAGGTGAACCGAAATATATAGCCAGATGCGGGTGCACGTGATATGATGAATAATGCGTATATTTGGCCCTATGATTGGCCAATTAGCATCTATTCACCATTGTTTACTTGAAGAGTCCAAGTGAAAAAACGAACTCTTTTTGTTTACTCGCCTTAATCTTTCTTTGCTCAACAATAGAATGTGATCCATCGTGTCTATCAGGGCACAAACATGAGTTGGGCGAGGAAAGGAGCTGGCCACCCTACCTCACTACGCCGGCGGCTCAGGATAAGCGCCCCTCAAACGGGCACTCCCCTAACGTACGGAATCGTACATGGGACTCACAAAAAACATACCTTGAATCCTCACTTGAGCTCGAGTCTTCTGGTTTGGATTTCTCTACGCTACTAGGCTTTCCATTTACTTTCTTAGAATCAGTCACTTTCTCAGTTTCCTCGTCTGAACTATCAGAATCTGTTGATGACGAACTTCCCTCTTCCATCTTTTTATCATTGCTGCCATGTCTATTGGTTAAGGGAATCTGGGACTTTTTAACAGGTCTACTAGGAAAAACAGGCTTGTCCTTTTCATCATCACTGTCACTACTACTGTCCGAAGAGGAACTTGACGAACTTCCCTCTTCCATCTTTTTATCACTGCTGCCATGCCTTTTGGCTAAGGGGATCTGGGACTTGTTAACAGGCCTACTAGGAAAAACAGGTTTGTCCTTTTCATCATCACTGTCACTACTACTATCCGAAGAGGAACTTGATGAATTTTCTTCTTCCACCTTTTTATCATTGCTGCTATTTATATTGGTTAAAGGCGTCTGTGATTTTTTAACCGTTTTATTCTTTTCATCTTCGCTGTCACTACTACTATCCGAAGAAGAAGAATCTGAAGAGTTCTGGGTTACTGTCGAAGATTTTGCTACTTCAGTCTTTGCTTGCTTACTTTGAACAGTCTTGGATTTTACTGGCTCAACTGCTTCTTCACTTGAGCTAGAATCACTTGAACTAGAAGATTCCTTACCAGCAGTCTTGTTACCGTTAGTTTTTCCCATATTTACATTCTTCTTTTTCGCTTCACCGTCACTTGATTCGTCTTCCGAGCTATCGTCACTTGATGAGTCATCTTTCTTCTTAACTACAATTTCTTCCTTCTTCTCTACAACCTTCGCTTTACCATTATCTTCATCTTCACTTGATGAACTATCTGATGAGGAACTAGAGCTCATCTTCTTTGAATTATCCATCATAACTTTCTTTACATTTTGCATTGCTACTCTTGTACTATTTTTCGCTTGATCTTCATCCTCACTGGAAGAACTGTCTGAAGATGAACTTGATGAGTCTTTCTTCTTAGCCTTGACTATCTTGTCTGGTGCTATAGGTGCCTGTCTAGCGTTCTGCACTTCTTCGTCACTTGATGAACTATCACTAGAAGATGTGTCTGATCCCTTTTTCTTCCTTGGTTGGGGAGTGTTTTGAACTGCTTTCACAGTGGCTTTTTCATCATCTTCACTTGAATCTGAAGAGCTATCAGAGGTTGACTTCTTCTTACTAGCCACAAGTTGACTTTTTGACTTAACAATATTTTCATTACTGGATGAACTCTCTGATGAACTACTTGTGTTTCCAGTCTTCTTTGAAGGTGTCAAAATACTTATTTTTGAAGCTTCAGGCTTAACAACTGCACCTTTCATCTCATCATCACTTGAAGAATCATCTGATGAACTACTTGAAGAGCTCTTAGCATCTGCTTTGTTTTGCACAACCACAGTCTTTTTTTTTGGTGTAGCTTTTTCATCCTCACTTGATGAATCTTCAGATGAGCTACTTGAGCTGCTCCCCTTCTTCTTTGTAACTTGGATGGTCTTTTTTGGAGCAACAACTATTGGCTTCTTTGTGCTATCCTCATCACTAGATGAACTATCTGATGATGAACTTGGCCTGCTTTTTTTCTTTCCAACAGCTGACTCACTTTGCATTGAATTCCCCTTAACCGTTTTTGATCCTTGAACTTTTGATCCTTTACCCTTTGACACTAAGGCTTCCATTTTAGCTTCTTCACTATCCGAGGAGCTATCTTCAGAACTACTAGCACTACTTGATGATTTCTTTGATATTTTAGTAAAGTTTTGAGGAGCAGTTGAAGTTTTTTCTTTCTTTTTGTCTGAGTCACTTTCAGATGAGGACTCAGAAGAGTCGCTGCTACTACTTGACTTTGCAGGGGCTGGTTTTATAGCTATAGGAAAAAGACAGTAATGAAAACAATGAAAGAAACAAAAAACATACAACATCACCTTAGTACAAGATGCAAAATATTGAAGGCATTGGAATCATAAAGTTGAAATAAAGAACTTATACAGGGTTGTCACTAAATTGTGCTTGATCTATCGTGAGATAAATAATGGGGAATTTCTAGAAAAAGAGTCAGATCTTGGCTCATGAAATATTTGCAAACCTGCATGTGGTACTTTCCTGAATATATATAAAACAAAATTACCATGTAAAGCAACAGGTCTTTTTCAATTCATATATAAATTGACAGGAATAACTTGCTCATTTATCAATCTGGATTCAACTGTTGAATCAGTTTCTTTCAAAAACACAAGACAGGGTGATACCAACTAGTTCTCATTCCTACCTGGAGTGCTGCTTGCTTTTGGAGTATACAACTTAGTAGCAGCTTGCTTTTTTGGTGGTTCCTCATCTAAAAGTCACAAAATATAAGCTTTGTGTATAACATATCAATGTGAAATAGCTTCAGTAACTGACCTAGTGTCCACAAAGATCAAAAACTATTTAATACTTGTTTGTTGGACTGCAAACCAACATAGCATCAAAAATAACTACATTAACAGATGAAAACCAGAAAATATAGAAATCAAAAAATTAATATATAAATAATAATGAAAACATTTAGAGAGGAAAGGCTTGATCAGTGAAAGTGCTTTTCATGAAGGTCCTCTATTTATCTACTAGAAAATATTTCAGTTAAAATTATTCCAGGATAGTATTTAAGTAGTACAAATAATACTTCAACTATGGCAATAAAAGTTTAGTTTAAGTAAAAAAAGTTTTAAAAAGTTAAACCTGTCCAAAACCTATGCTGAAAAATATCAAAAATTAGCTGCCAATCTTAAGTTTGTGTTCAGTTTGTTCCAGAAGTCAATAACTATATAGGTAGGCACTTCCTTCACTGATGGAAAATGTCAAAGATCATCGCTCCTTATCTGGATACTATGAAGATTTTCCCCTTTTGTTGCTAATATAATAGCTTACATCATTTTTCATAGACTTGTAAGTGATAGTACAGCAGTGGAACATTCATCTGAGATCCAGAGGTTCCCATTAATGAACAAGTTTAATCATTTAGCAAGTAGGCATTGCTCTGGCCATAAATTGATAACAGCTCATCTCCCTCCTTGAAAATCTATTATTTTAGTCATGAGGGCTTTTAATGCTCTTACAGGGGTCATGCACATTAAAAATCACTTAGTCATCAATCACCAAAAACCAGCTAATCCAACCAACTTCAAGGACAATTAAATGAGAACAATAGAAAAAAGGGCAGACATGATCTAAGGGCTCAAGCATTGCACATTCAAAATATTTACCTGATGAACTGTCACTTGAAGTATCACTGGATGATGAAGATTCCTTTTTCTTCTGAACTACAGCAGGTTGTCTTGTTTGGCTCTTCCTTGCTTTTTCATCATTTGAAGATTCTGAGGAACTGGAGCTACTACTGGATTTTTTGGATATCTTTAGAACTTGAAAAAAGAGGATAAAAATTAAATAATATTCCAATCAGAACTACAGCATTCCATAAACAGACAGGCCCAATGAGGGGGGCAGGGTGCAAATTGCCTTGGACAAATAAATAGCCACAAGCTAGGGAATGATTCTTTGGTGACATTTAAATTTTAGAATTTCATCATTAGAGGAACTGTTTTTTCCATTTTTCCCTGGGCCTTGTGCAAGTTTTTGGTGGAACTGTAAATAAAAATGTGTAAGACAGAAACTGTGATGATTCTTCAAAAACATCTCATTCAAATGAGGTTAACACAAGTAATTATATAAACACTGATATTCTCTTAAGGTTATACAAAGTTGTGGATCAAGCATAATAATGGTAAATACAAAAAAACTAAAGTAGCATATTACATATCATCTATAAACTCATTCCAGTTTTAAGAGGTTTTATGCTAATGAGTAGTGAATCAAGAGACCATCCAATATGAAAAGCAGAGAAATTGATTGTTCAATCTACTTTTAAACCAAGGTTCTAGATCAACACAAAAAATTAAAAACTCAAGAGAATCCTGATGAAACCATGAAGGATTATTTCAAGAAATTTATGGTAAAAAACAGAAAAGATGTACAGCAAAATTGCTGAGCCATCTTTGATATTTATTGTGTAATTAGTTGATCATAAATGTGTGTGAATATTAAGACATTAAGATAGAGTGTGAATTGTAAGTGAACATCTGTGAGCAATTTGCTTGAAAACACAACTAATTAAAGCTCTATGTGACATTGCTTAGTTAAAGTAATAAATTGCAGAAGCAATAAATACTAATGACATATGTAGCAAAGCAAATGTGCCTATTTTCCTGCAATGCAAATATTATTGTTTGAATATAACCCTTTAATTCAAGTAAGTAATGTACCTTCTCTTTCTAATTTTGCTTTCTTTGCTTTTGGCTCCTTTATTGTCTTTGCAACTGAACTAAAAAAATATAAACTAAACTTACATATAACAACTTACAAATTATCAACAAATTTCAAAAGTAAAAATCTTCTTTCACTAACCCAGATCACACAGGAGATGTTCATGTATACTGAGGTAGAAACACCCCTCCTTAAACAACCATATTAGAAGCCAAGCACACCAAAAGACTGTATCATACAAAGAATATATTTGTATAAGGTCAACAATGGATATGATAAATTAACGTTTTTGGGAAAATGTGCTATAACGCATATAAACAAAACAAAAGGTGTAAACAAAAAGAAAAAACAACAAAGATAAAGGACACATATCAGAAACACAAAAGATGTCCATTGTCTATATATAGTTCTTTGTAGCCATACATGCTTTTTCTAAGGAACGTAGCTTAAGGCCTAGTTCCAAAAAGGCCTTATTTCTGCATCTCCAAAGATCAAACTGTAGCACTAAAAGTTCCCTAATAGGTCCTTAATTTTCAATGCACATTCAGTGCCATAAAAATGGCACAGATACAAGTAAAATATTGAAATTCTGAATTTTGCTTTTAATTATGGCTATAACACAAGGCTGAAAGCACAAAGAAGTTCAATGAAACACTTGACACAAGCAAAGCATACAATCTATGTAAGTTTTGGCAGAAAATTCATTGAACTGGCTTCCTAATTCTTGATTGTTGCTGTTATAAAAATTTCTCAAATTGAAAAATTCCTTTGGGAATTTATCTTTAGTAGTATAAGTTCTTTATATATATTTTGGCATTCTACATGTAGGTTTGTTATAAAAAAGTGTATAACACACTACCATCTCCCAGTTGCTATACACTTATCACACCTCACATAGGCCTTAAATGAAACATATTTCAATTTTCAACTTACCATGTACTGAACTGCTCAATGATCTCATGAATTTTAGATCTATTTTTATCTTGTGTTTCCTGTTACGAGAAAAGCTTGATAAACTAAAGTCTTTACATATAGTACTGCACTAATTTCCTCAGGAACTACAGGCAACTGTTGATCATCTGAAGGCAGTTCATAGATGCAAGATGAAAAAGACAATGAATCAACAGCTAAGAAATATCTCATGCAAAGTTACCTACTAAAGTAAACAATGCATAGAAGCATTACAGTTGGTTCACTCAATATTGCATCCCACTCTCCGAATCTCTAATCTAGACACTTCAAATAAGACAACAAAGTAATACATATGATAAGAGAAGGGAGCTACATAAGAACAGCTTTGATAGCAATCAACACCAGTAGTAAACCATGCCTAATTCCTAAAACACTGGCCTAGGCAACACTTGAGACTTAAATGACCTAAACCGTGGACATACAGCAGAACCCAAAGAAATACTTACTACTCCACTTTCCCTTAAAAACCATTTAGCTGCTCGTGAAAAGTTACATTCGACGAGATATTTATAGATCTCCTCGTGAAAACTTTTCTCTTTTTTTGACGCCATTATGGCATTTGATGTTGCAAGAATAACGTGATTTGAATTTGAGCATGCTGCGATTCAATTCATCGCAAGCATTGATAGTTGAAGTGAATCAGTGAGAGCCTGGGGTCGAGCTACGTCATTCCTTGGTGTATTGAACAAAACATTTCTCAATCCTGAAACTCTCAGCATGATTCCGTTTGCTTTTAAATCTGAAAACTATGATTTCACGATACATTCTCAGTAGAACTTGTTAAGTGTGTCCTTTCTGTTGATTAGACCCCTGCCTCAAAAGTTCCTAGTTCCGCGCCTGTTACGCACAAATGGTTTTGATGTAACATGGCCCAAATGCCTAGCGCACGCTAGCAATTTTTGTCACTAGCAACAAAAATCGCTGGTTTGTGGGCAGGAAAATCTCGCATTTTCTGTCATCAGCGACTAAACAGAAAGCATCGTACGTGTGCGGGCTACGAATGCATTTTGAAGGGATAATTCACGAATCAGTGACTGCTTTCTTTACATGTGGTAACATGGCTATTCACGAGAGACTATTCAACTGAAGGTATCGTCAGAGAGTAAATGAAACGAAATCGCAAGTGTAAGGGAAAGACAAATTATCGCTGGCGACAAAAGTCGCTAGTGTGCGCTAGGTATAGGCAATGAGTGACTGACCAGCTTTACTTTTGCAGGATACAGGGGAGCCTGTGGTCTTCTATACCAAGCACTATTGTATATGAATGGGCCATAGGAACTTAAAATCACATGCAGTATGTATATCGCGCCATATCATAATTTCAGGGAACAAAATATGATTCTTGAAGAGCTTTTGTCAGTTAAGAGCGATAAAAACATTACAACTTGTTTCTAGGGAAGACTTACTTCTCTGAAGAATGGTGCCTAGAGATTCCTTTATGCAGAAAACTGGCCAACCTTCAGAGAAAATACCTGAAGGAAGTCCCATCTAGGCGAATATCCAAACGAAAAAGCAGAACAGCGATGTACTGTGTTTGTGGCAAACTTTGGCAATATCAATCTATCAATCGTTCAAACAATTTTGAAGAAGCTGAATACGGCACACAATATGGCTGGATTTCAAGATCTTGATTAGGTTTGTATATGCAATCCTGTGCATTCCAGGAAACGGGATGCATGCGCGAACTATTCTCATGATCGCGAATATCAGGACTTCAGAGTGAACCAAACGATCCTAGAGGTTGTATGGAAACCAGGCTTGAAATAAGACCATCTCAACTGATCTCGTGAACTATATATTTATGGCTTTAGTATGCTTGTTCGAATGACAAATAACCCAATTTGGCATGTTTGAAAGAAAGTATAGGAAAGAAAACATGAAAGCATGTCAATAAATACTGCCTTCTTACGTTGTAAATCTAATCAAATCTCATCCAACATCAATACACTCATCAGAACTATTCTTAAATTATGTACATTCAGTAAGTAACTATAAATAGATTAAACAACTACATAAATATCATAATATGAGACAAGTCAATATTATGTTTCTATGCCCACTTCAGTGCTAAATGAAAAGAAGAGTGCAGTTCTAAGATTATCTCTCTTGTCATACTTCAGATAAATGCCCTGAAGGATGCTAATCTTCAGAGAAAACTAAATTCCAAAAACAACAGTCGAGAGAATAGAGGTGTTGATTTTCTTCCGCAAAAGACCTTTTAAAAGCATTAAAAAGCAAAATTTCTACACGAAAGTCTTCTGTTACGCATTTTGTGAACGCGATTCCCTAGTACGTAAAACTTGCTGTCTTTAAAAGAAAATAGTTTCACATAGCTATAAGGCTTAGCCTAAAACTAAACTAATTCATTTTACGGCTTAAATGCCACGACATACTTCTCATGGATATGCATAATTAAATCTTACGCTACGAGACGAGGGTGGAAAACACTTGCGTAGTTACAAAGAAATTATGGCTTCTGTCTCAGTATAAATACAATTCCTACAGCTTAATCACTAGAATGACCTAAACCGACATAGGAATTTACAAATGCAGCTTATTCGTCATTAATATATAATGAAAACTAAAGAACTATTAACTTCATTTAATGGGGTTCACTTCATTCTATTAGAGCGAATAAAGCTTCTATTGGAGTTTAGCTGCCAAATGTTTGAAAACTCTGATAAAGTGTTTTCTCCCAATCTTATTGACCAATCATCATGCAAAATGGGCCTAGTGTTAGTATGTGTAGTCAGAATCCTGCATGATGATTGGTCAATTAGGTTGGGAGAAAATAGACCTGCCAGAGCTCTCAAACATTTGGCGGCTATTCTTTTTAATGCACTCTTCGACTTGGCCAGAATAAGGATGATGTCTGCACTCCCAAAATTATATATGTTTATAAAATTAATTGTGGACTACTGCTCACTAAATTTTTATTCAAAACTCAATATATGAATGTACGATCAAATTCGCTTCTTGAAAGGCTACTATTACTTTTGGCACTTTTTGCGGAAACAGGCATTTATTCTATTCAGGCCAGTATACGAGTTCTTTCCACTAATTTTGTGACATCAGAACTTTCCAATAGAGATCAATGTACCTAAATCTAGTCATCAGCTCCAAAGAGGAAAAGCATTTATGTCATTCGTAGGTACAGGAAGATCAGTGTGGCAAAGTGCCGAAAGGAATTACATCTTAACAACATAGATGCAATCACAATGCTTGAGGGACATCAACGTGCAATCCTAGCATTTCTGTCAGAGCAAGTCGAGCTTTTTTCTACTACCTCTTTAATTCTGACAGCAGTTCTTTAAAGTACTCCGTACCACTTTTCTTACGTGCAGACCATTGCACAGACTGTCCTTCACGCACTTCCACTTCACCGCTTCCATACTTAACACCGGATATTGAGAGGTGACGTAGACGGATGTTACCTAGAAGGTAGAGAAGAATTTAACAACTAAGGAAGAAACATTTGCGTGAAAAGTCTGTTGGTACTACAGAACTTCACTATAGCACGAAAAAGCGGGAACATTCCTCTAGCATACTGAAAAGCTTTTTTCGTCCGACACTCGTCAGAGCAAGAAACGTCGTTATCCGACGTTTCATACTCTGCTGAGTGTCGGACGGAAAAAGCTCTTCAGTATGCTAGAAGAATGTTCCCGCTTTTTCGTGCTATAGTGAAGAAAAATTTGAAAAGTGGAAGAGAAATCAGAAGGAATTAGTCCAATATTCAACAAATGATGCTTACTCTCTTTACAGGAGCAAAATTAATGAGAAAAATCAAGCTCAATTGGAAAAAAGTAAGAACACTGCTAAAACACAACTAGCTTCAGATGAGAAATTTCACACGCACCCAACTACTCACATTCTTTTGGCAAACAAATTTTGATAAAGTTGCCATTAAACATCGGCATTCCTTGCTTCTTCGAACTATATATTGCATGTATTTTGATAAATACTTACAAAAATCACTCTCGAAATAAGAGCAATTTTAAGAACATCTGAGTTTAATAATATTATCAAAAAACTATCGACCATCCGCAGAAATTATCTGGTTCTCATGAAACAAAGAGCGTAGTGAGAGCAAAATAAGAGTACAACAAGATGTAGCGACAAAGTTCAATCAATCAAAGTCGGTTTAGAAATTGTAAAATTTGGGGTTACGCAGGTTTGATGTACACTTCCACTTTCAATTAGACAGTCAACTAACCTGAATGGATTGAAAACTAAAACGAAAGTCTGACGGGAGAAATGAATCTATTTGCCAGTATAGACTTTGCCGGAATTGTGTACTATTTTAGGGTTTATGTGGTATTTCTATCAATTCTGTTCTTGGCTGTATGAAGTAGCTGGTTCTAATAATCTATTTTGTAAATATTTCTTTATATACATGTATACTTTTATATAGTTTTCATGCCAACTTTGCAAATAAAGTGATAATTATAATAATAGAAACTGTGCTTTTATTCAATTAAACTACAAGTACAAATCACAGTACAATAAGGTAATTTGTAGTTGGCTGGTATGGGAAATCATACAATGAAAAGGATAAATAACGAGGGTATTGAAATAGCAAGCACTTAAAATAAACAATAAAGAGAAATATAAGCAAAACATTTAAAAATAATACTAAACAGGGCTTGGCCGTGCTTCATCTGTACAGCAGAATATGAAGTAGGTGGCATGAATTGAAATTGCAGATAGTTTGGAAATGAAACGTTGTCCGTGGGTTTTGTAAGAAGAGGAGGAGTCCCATTTCAAGAAACGAAGGAAATGAATTTGAAAAGATCCATAACAATAACACAAACTGGCGTGGAAACATATCAGTTCAATTAATCAACCAATCGATTAGTCGATCAGTTACTCAATGATCGATCGACCAATCACAAACCAATCAAGCCCAATCAATGAATTAATGAACAATCTACAAATCAGTCAGCTAGCAATTTGAAAACAATTAATCAAGAATCATTCTTAGAAGGGGAACCAACCAAAAGGTTAATCAATTCATCAACAAAGAGATGAACAAAACAACCGTAATAAAGTGATTGCAGAAAAACCCACCTGATGTCACAGAGAATATGTACATTACTTCATTCTCTTTTTCTACTAGTCTGGCTTCTATGCTTCCCAAAGCAACTGGGGTAAGAAATGAGAGCCAATAAGGAGCTTCATATTTAGGCTGGAATGTGAGCGATGCATTCGGTGCGTTGTACTGCTGACCAGAGAGAGCCAATGGTAGATGCCACAGCATTAAATGGAACGAATAATGGCTGGTGGCCCAAGGAAGCCCATCCAAACCATAGTGCTCTGATGATGTAAGACCGTGAATATTCCATTGGTCCTTAAGCGTCGATCTATAGTGGTCCAGCGATTTTTCCGCTTGATGTAAAGCAATCCTAGGTGCCATATCTAAAAGTTAAATCAATACTGTCAATAAAACAATCATATCTAAATAAGTTTCCTAAAAAATGAACGCTAGAAGAACTACCTGACAGCTGTGTTAATCTGCAAATTCTCGCAGTAAAATTAAATGTGACCCAATTCTAAAGATATATTTTGACATCTAGGCATCACTGAAAGTCTTATCCAAATGAAAAAATAAATTTCAAATAGGACATAGGGAGCAATCCTAGGTGGCATATCTATAATAAATTAATAAAACAAAATAATAAAAAATGATAAAGTAAGTAAATCTACTCGCATTCAAATTCAAGTTTTCAGCATAGGAAGAAAAGTTATGACAGAAAAATTAACCAAAAAAAGGGGTACAGCCATAAACATCATCTGATATATGCTATTTTGATTCTCAAATCGGAATAACTCCTTTTTCCTCGGTCTTACATAAGAAATTTCAATCTGTAATACCTGCCTATCTACGATTATATAAACGAGAATATTTAAAGTTTAGATACGTTGTATTCCTCGTAAATTACTATTGCTCACCTATCTTGGCTTCCATAATGTCTTTGCCCAAAAACTCCTTACTTTTATTAAAGCAAAGAAGACTACAATCCGTAGCTTAACTGTTAGATTGAATCGCCCAGATTGAGCACTTCCTTACTATTCAAAATATCATGAACCCTAGATGAAGAACCGGTAGCAGTACACGAAGACATTTAACAAATCATAGGGAAAAAACGAAACAGATAAATAAAGTTTTAACATACCTAAGTGGACCATCAAAACAGACCAATCGGTACTGGCCGTCATCCAAATTGACTCGTACTTTGTTATGTTTTCCAACGACTTACAGCCGGGCTCTTCCCCTAATATAACACTTGTATCTTCTTGAATAATATTTTCGGATTCACTCTTGGAAACAGCCTGGTAGGACGGTGTAAATTTGACTAAGAAAATTTCTACACAAGTGAATAAACGTATTTTTGGTAGAAAGTGGTTACAGGAAAGCGGTACTCGGCTACTCAAAAAGTTAAGAGAGTTCAGTATTGGATTTCTGTGGCCTAACAAAGTTCATAACTTGATACACACTTGAAATTAAAAATTTCACGCAAATTCATCATATCTTTTATTTAATATGCTTACACTTCAAGTGAAAATCTATGTACTTCGGTATTATGTGTGTGTAGTGCCTAGTTGTCTGCGCAGCACAGCAATGTTGCATATTCTCGTCTAGTCTCACTGAGAAAGTCTTAGAAATGTTTCAGTACTGATATCATGAAAAAGCTACTAAATTTCTAGCACTAGGCCAAAAACAACTTTCTTATAAAACAAAAACCGTGTAGACTATTTAAAATCAATAGCACCAACAAAAATGAATGCTTGTCTAAAGCCCACTAATAAAATATGCATGATTAGAATTTTGTGGATACATCACACCCACAAATGTTGCTTTCCATTCTAATTGATAAATTGAACAAAAATACTATATACCTTCAATTCCTCAAAATACGAAATACCCAGAAAAAATCAAACATACCTTCAACCCAAAAGGCGTGTCATTCCTTTCTCTCTCCTTTAAAAGGTGTGACTTAAGTTTTCTTCTATCGACCAGGTCACCTAATCCAAGTGTGTACGCCCAGACTTGTCCATAGAACGTGTCTGACATTACCCATGAAGGAGACCCCCACTCAGCATCAAACCACGCATGATAAAATGCATCCTTATCGTCCCACATCTCAACTTCAAGGCGAATGTGCGCTCTGTCATACGCCTGACCAATTTCATCTAGTCTTTTAAAATCATTTTTGAGCAAGGCCATCTCCTCTCCAGCTCTTAAAGCAAGCTTTGTCAAGATACTGTTATAGGCACAATGGTCATATTTATCCAGCTCAAAGAGATCGTAAGTGTCCGGTTTCCTGTATGGCAAATCAGTGCCTGAAAGAAAATTTACCTTCCTAAATTAGAGGGTACCAAAACTGGATGATAACAATGAATCACTACGTGTGATGATAGTGCTACCATCATCATAAGACACATGTAGATTCAACATATGATCCTATTAAGAAGCATAGTACCACCTTTACTTTCCATACAAAGTACAGACTCGAAAGTCATGGTGAACAAGATCACAAAGCCTCCTTAATAGCTTGGATATAGCTTGAAATAAATTTTATTTATTCATATGCAAAGCTACTAACCGAATGTCCTGAAAAGGTA
This sequence comes from Mastigias papua, assembly GCA_964019165.1. Classification (NCBI taxonomy): domain Eukaryota; kingdom Metazoa; phylum Cnidaria; class Scyphozoa; order Rhizostomeae; family Mastigiidae; genus Mastigias; species Mastigias papua. Next base: position 8,220,918 of record OZ025283.1, on the reverse strand, counting down.
TGAAGCGTAAAGATGCCTGGATATGCAATATAAAACTCCTGGGTAAATGTTCCTATTAACAAGAGTAACTAACTGCCTTACCATGTGTCGCTTCCTTGATGAGCCAGCTTAAAGCCCTCATTGCAAAAGGATACATATCCTCGAAGAATCCAGTATCATTAGTCCACATATATATCATATAGGTTTGGACAACAAAAGCGACATTGACATCAGCCATACTCCTTCCCCCAGCAGTCTCATCACGTGCAGTCTCTTCCAGGCAGCCTTGAGACAATGACTCTTGGATCATTCCGTTAATTAACTGATGTTCCGCCCAAGATCGCATCACTCTTTTCGCCAACTCTAGAGAAAAAGCGCGTATCAGTCATGATCTCGACTAGAGATCGAAATATAAACAACTTAATTAAGGCTTATATAGTTTCCGCCATAAAACATCATTTTGACAGCATAGGAAATAAGCTATTCACGAAGAAACTCTAAGCATTCTTCATGGCACAAAGGATCAATACAGTTGGTGCCTATCAAATTAGTCCCCACTACAAAACTGGTTAAGTTCTTTGAAGCTCAGACCAGCTGTGTACAGCCTAAGTAAATAAAAACAATACGGATGCAGATAAAATCACTATGACGAAGATATATACAATCGGCATAGAAAAGGCCAGAGAATCTTTCATGTTGATAGTAAATGGTTGCGACAACAACATATTTATATGATGAAAATAGAATATAGTGATCCACAGAAGGTAGGCAATGGATTATCAATTGCTCCAAAAATTCGAGAATCGTATAATACAGAAGAGCTTTAAGCACACATGTAGCCTTGTCGTGACCTGTACTGAAGGTTTGCATAGCCACATTTCGGCAAAAACTATTACTCATTGCTCAGAGCTAGTACATCAATTCCATATATTTTAAATTGTAGTCAAGCTAAATCAGTACCTTAATTAAAACAACTGAACGCCAATCTTAATATATATTTTGATAAAGATCTTGGAGCATACGTGAATAAAGAAGAATAGAAGGTAAACATTTATGAAACAGACTTTTACCATACCTGGATAGAAAATAACATATGGTAAAAATCTATGAAAATCAACGTGAACTGGATCAAAATTGACACAATCGAATGCTTCCCATTGTCTCCATCTTCCATTTTCTAGCCACATACCAGACCTCCAAAAGCTCAGGCTATTCAAAAGCAAGTCTTGCAAGCACTCAGGTAGCACGTTAGTACCATTTATAGATGAGTCACATGATCTGTCTGGTTTCGAACCCTAGGTAAGATAAGATATTATGAACACGAATACATGGAAAAAATAATTATTTGTGATAGTTACCCTAACACACACACACACACACACACACACACAAACACACACAAACACACACAAACACACACAAACACACACAAACACACACAAACACACACAAACACACACACACACACACACACACACAAACACACACACACACACACACACACACACACACACACACACACACACACACACACACACACACACACACACACAATACCTGTCCCAGCATATCATATCGTCTACCATGATTCACTATCATCGGCAATTCTATGTCCAATAACGTCGTGGAGTTTGGTGGGAGTCAGCCCAATACAGCATCTACCTTGGAAGCCTTTTAAAATCAAACCAGAAAACTGGTTCCTTTTCACCTTAGTGGTTAACTGGCAAATGACGGGATAATACAGGGAATATTGAAAAACGGCACAGCCATTCTCTTAACACCGTTTATGTGCCGATCTCCTAATACCGCTAATATACCACTCTCTTAGCACTGCTATAATGCCATTTGCTAAATGCGTACAAAGAAAGAACGCCACAGATCTTAAGTTGTAAGTTCATCATTAGCCACTACTCGAGCCGATCTTGTCACCGTACCGCGTACCCCGCTTCTCGTGTCCTGTATTACTAACGCTAAAAAGAGCAGCAAAATGTATACAAAAAAAAACTTTCAAGACAAGCAAACTCTTCCAAAATAATTACCTTGGCAAAAAGTGACTTCGATGGTGAAATGCTACTTTGGTAGTTAACAATATCTTGAACCTGCTCTGTTAAATGTGATGCAACATGGGTAGCAACATCCTCGGACGACTTGAACAATGTAGTGTAAAAATTACCAACTCTCTCATCAGCAATATCACGATTTGGATAGTACCAGGACAGAATAATAGGTAGCGTGCGTGATTTTCCAGCTGGCACACGAGCCTTTATAAGAGCAGCTCCATGCAGGGCCGTGGAATTTACAGATGAATTTCCAAATAAACCTAAAATAGATAAATTTCCTTAAAACAAAGAAACTGACGAAAAAGAACAACTTGCTGAAATTATGAAATCTGTTCTATTAAAAGTAGTAATTCATATATTAAGATTTTCATTTTCTTTTAAATTCTGCTTTCGTCGTCCACCTTTTCTCCTCTTCCCAAAACCATCGAATCTCTAAGAAAAACACTTACTGATCCAGAACGAGCACCCAGTAGATCGCTAAAAACAAATTGGGTAAAAAGAAATTATATGCGACAGGTCTTGAACTGAAAAACTATAAATTACGTACCACTCTTTTTGAACTTCTTCCATACTTTTTCGGGACGATTGGTTGTAATAAATCTTATTTTGTCGCCCTCGTTATTCCCAATAACACGCAATGAGATCTCTCCACTTTGCGCGTAAAACCCTGGCCTCTTCAACGTCAGTGTATCGTTTGTTACTGACCAAGTTCCTTTAAGACCAGAAATAATACCAAACTCATATGAATTCAAAGGCATGCTGTCCTTTAAGAGGCATGAGAAAGGCCCGTTGGTTGTCCATGCCATACACTTTGACTGTTTTGCGCATGCGTTCATACAATCCTCAGCCTTGACAAGTCTTGTGTACGCTACCTCAGCATAATTTCCTCCCCTGCGTATCGTATCATCATTGTATCCCAGTGGCACGTTGAACATGAACGAAACTACTGCGTCCTGATTAGTGGGGTTATCAATATCGAGACTAAATGTCACTGCAGGTACTGACGAGGCACGAGGGTCGCGTGGCTTGAATGAAGAATGAGCAAACACTGCTACTTTAACATCTTCGAAAGGAGCAAAATCTGAAAGGAAAAAATTGAAGACCTAGTGAAAGGAAATTCAACATAGCAAGTGCACATCCGCGTGCAGTGCGAATGAGATGCCGATGACCACAAGCATAAGAGGCTACATCTAAACAGATGCTCTAATCATGAATACACAAAGTCTTAGGGCTAAGCTCCACAACTTGTGGCTTAGGAATCTCGCTATTACGTCGAAAAAATTGGCTTGGATTCTACATGTTTCCAAAAAACATTCTGCGGCAACAGTTGCTGTCTCATAAGCGCTTGAGTTTATGTGATGAAAATGCGTCAATTTTTCAATCTCTCAATTACAAAGTCACTCAAAAATACAATCTCTTCTATCTCTATTAAGCGTACAATACAGCAAAAATGCAGAGTTCAACTTACCGAGATCAAGTTTCGAGACGGGATATGATCCATGATAGGACATTTTCTCTATACCATCAAATCCATGAGGTGGATGTGTTCTAAGGACTGCAGATTTATGATTTCCAGCTCGTTCAATTCTGAGAGCCAGGAACATTAAATCAAGCGCCGTTTTGCTAAGCTTTGCTGCTCCACCAGGAGATTGGTTCTCGATTGTCCATTCATGAAAGGTACCTTAAATATGAAATGAGTGAGAGATTGAGCAACAAAATAACGTGCTGATGATCTTCACCACTTTTATGACAACCATGATGGTAAATTAAGATAATAGATCACGATGATGATGATGATGATGATGATGATGATGATGATGATGATGATGATGATGATGATGATGATGATGATGATGATGATGATGATGATGATGATGATGATGATGATGATGATGATGATGATGATGCTAGCCCAAGGTTGGAGACCTCCTCGTGGTGGCAAGCGGGCACAGAGAGACTCTGCCCTTAAGTTGATAGTGATTCATTTCGCGAAGATTCAGAATTGGGGCAGATGTTGACGACCTGTGGCAAACTGTCCAACCAGGCCCCTTCAGTGAAAGTCAGGCACAGCAGCTTCAGGCTGCAGCTCTGATAAGTAACTGTTGGGGTAACAGAGTGGATTGAGTGTAGCCGACTCAATCACCTCTTTTAAACAATTTGAAGGCGACACTGACCTCAGGGTCAGCCTAGGCCCCGTAAGGGGGGTACAGGAAAAGACAGACAGACAGATGATAATGATGATGATGATGATGATGATGATGATGATGATGATGATGATGATGATGATGATGATGATGATGATGATGATGATGATGATGATGATGGTGATGATGATGGTGATGATGATGATGATGATAATGATGATGACGATGAAGATGATGATAATGATGATGACAATGATCATGATGATAATGAGGATGACAATAATGATGATGAAGATAATGGTTGATCTTCACGATGATGATGATGATGATGATGATGATGATGATGATGATGATGATGATGATGATGATGATGATGATGATGATGATGATGATGATGATGATGATGATGATGATGATAACTGATCATGATGACTGATCACAGTGATTGGTCTAGGTAATTGATGACATTGACGATATAGAGGTCCATTCGTTGACGTTACAAATGATTACGATGATCAAGCAAATGATACAAATTACAATACTAATACTAATAATGACAATAATAATAACAATAGTGATAATGCATTTGATGAAAGTGATCACATTGGTAACATCGTTGATTCACAAGCCACATACCACTCACAAAGCTCAAGCCTAGCAAAGTACAAGAAAGCTATATGCGCTTCTTCCTACAGCACTACCCTGACAATTCAAACGTGCTGCTTTCTTCACAACCACAAATAAAGGCCAGTTTTGTAAATAGTCAAAACAAATTAATTAGAACATAATGGAGTGGCAATACGGACGAGTGTGTTTAAGTACTCATGCTATAATGAGACTTAAAGCTTTTCAAAAAGTGAACATTACATCTTCCCAACACTGGAAAACACCTTGAAATTTAAATATGCGCTGACGCAAAAAGAGTGATCTAAAGAGTAGATACAAAACATTTATTAAACTAAAGCGAATTAGGTAAACACGTTAAAATCTCCAACCATCAAAAATAGCTTTGGTTTCTCTTATCTTATTGGTATTTCTTAATATGTATCAACAGATTTCTTGAAAAAATATACACCTAATTGAATTATTTAAAAACTCTTCGATATGATGCCAGAACGTTTCTGAAAGACAACACAATAAAAATGCAAATGATGATGATGATGATGATGACGATGATGATGATGATGATAAATCTTCGTCAACGTCATACTCCTGATGTACAGTACCTCTAGATCATGAAGTTTCACGGCGGTAAAGACTACAGCTGGCTTTATAAGCAAAGTACTGCTCACATGGTTCAGCTAGCAGCTTTTTAAAACAAAATATTATATTGGACAAAGCATAAGCTAACACATAAACGCAGACATTCTAAACCTCCACCCAACATTGTTCAGTTTTGCTATATTGCTATATTTACAGGCCTCGAAATGACGCTGACGGTTAAAAGGTCCCAATATCAACAATGTCTCTTTAGAGCTTTAACAAAGTTACAACAAACTCGCCCCTCCCCATTTCCTAAATTACCAGCAGATTTTCCAGCTTCGATACCAAAGTGCTCCCATTTAACTGCATTAACAAGTCAACAAGCCTGGCCATCATGTTTGAACAGCATTAACCATAATCCTCAAACACTATTAACAAGCATCAATAAGAAGATAGCAAGCGAACAGGTTCGATATTTTCTGAATATTCAGGCTCTCATTTATTCAGACGCCGCGTCTTCATTTATCCCGATTCTTCAAAGCTAACCGCCCTACTTCGTGCAATTTCCAATATTTTTCATATTTTTACATTCCAGCTTCCATTTATCTACTGTCAGAAACAAAGAAGTAGGAGACTCAACACTGACTGCCGTCCGAAGGAACAAGGACAGTGGTTAGGATGGAGGACAGATTCCTAGCCACTGTCGTCAAGCGGTGTAGAGCTGCAGCTATTTTCCAAAAAAAACTATTATTTTTCTAGAAGGAACTGCTCGAGATAGAATGGATTTCTGTCCAGCTGGGGAAAGAAAGAGAACATTACTTTTCCAGCTGTAGTCCTCTAACCATCTAGCTGCCGCCCATTTCTTGAACCTATGGCTAGAAACACATTACTTTTCTAATAATATCTCTTGTATTTAACCACGACAGAAAGCACAACTGTCGCCCTAGATTGATATCAAAAGATAAAATGAATATTGAAGGTCCTTACCATCTGCTCGGAGCTCAAAGGAGCCAGTGCCCAGCCCACCAAGTGGTACAGCTGACCTCATTCCAGTAGGAGGGTGACGGTAACGTTCTCGCTTGACGATTCCTGAGGTAGCATCTTCATTTGGCTCTCGTTTTGGCACACCAGATTTGAGCCAGCAACAGTAACTTCCTGCAAAAAGCAATGTAACTGAGAAGCACTTACACCCTGCGGCATTGCCATAGGGGTACCGGACAGGGTACGACACCCCTCCTCCCCCAACGACAATCTTCAGTTTTTGTCGGCAAATCTAGAAATTTTGTTCAGTTTTAGTATAGAAGAAATCAAAGAACTTCAAAAATTTAATAAGCCCCTTTCGAATAAGCCCCCACCCCAGATGATGATGAAGACTTTGATAAGACAAATGCCTAAATTTGGACTGTTCTTTTAGTATTATCGAGAACAGGAGCTTTGACAATGAGCTTTTTATGCATAATGTATCAAATAATACTACAAGCCCCCCTCGAATAAGTCCTCCCCCCAATAAGCCCCAACCCAAAAAGCATAAAAATAAATAAGCCACCAGGGGACTAATTCGAGGATTTATGGTAATAAGATAATATGAAGATGGTAACAATTGTTTTCGTCAATGTGAGACATTTTTCTTTTTAATTTTTTTGCATATTTGGGTTAGTTTTAATTCGTATCTTTAGTACTATTCTTGCTAACCCATGATAAATAATGAATATAAACAACACGAGTATGGGGTACCTCCATATAAGAAAGGAAAAACCTTAGCTCAATATCTTTTATAGATGCTGAGATATGGCTCCTAAAACTTTAGTACGGATATGAATAGCGTTCAAAGGTATCCACGTTGGGAGAAAAGTATCCTCTTTTACACTAACCTTTAGGGCAATTTGACGTAGCTGCGGCTTGCCTCCTCATTACCCATGCGGCACAACGAGGCTCTTTACAACAATACTTTTGACAAATTTTCGCATTGTTCTCCATGTTACTCCCGTGAATTGACTTAACTTCAAAACTTATGAAAACGTTTCCCCTCATGTCCGTGCCATTCATCCAGGGCAGAGGCTTGCATTCTTCGTAATTCTTCGGTTTCTCGTACAAGTAAAAGTAAGGTGAGTACGTTTTTGTTGCCCAAGAGTGTTGAATCTACGGGGAGAGATGAGATTTATATATATATATATATATATATATATATATATATATATATATATATATATATATATATATATATATATTTATTTATTTATATATATATATATTATATATATATATATATATATACATATATTTATATATATTAATCTGTGATCTTTAGGCAACCAACCCAACACTTAAAATAGTGCTGTCGCGTAAAATTGCACATGTTATTTTAAAAAGAACCTAAAATCAAGATCTAGTTGTTATAGTTACTTATTCTTGGACCTCTTTTGACCACAATGCAGCAAGAAACGGTCCTTATTAGTTACTCAATTTCAACTCCATATTTAGTTTACTGAGAATAGTACAGAAACAGGGGAAAAATATTCGGAATACTCAATATTCGGAATTCTGCTATGAATTGTTGCTAACAACAGCTGCTACATGGACTGCTCATAATTTATGCATATTTGACAGCAATGAATTGAACTGGCTTCTTTATTTTCGATTGTCTACAGTGACGACAATGGTAGAAATAGAAAAGCTACCTAAAGATTTGGTCTGTGGTACATCAAGCTCCTTACATTATGCTGCCTTTAGAACTACAAGTTCCATAAATTTTCTTTTGGCCTTCTGCATCTAGGTTTCATATTAAATGGTTGGCTCCTTGTAAACATTATGGGTGTATGCAGAAGTTTTAAACTACTCGTAGAAACCTCGTCCCCCCTCCCCCAAGCATACATGAGTTTTGAGAAAACGAGGAGGTGGGGAACAGCCATACATTTCCTGAGTGCAAACAACGGGGGATATTACAGTTGATATACCTCATTTCAATCATCGACCAAAGAATACATTGTAGACAAATCCATTGTTTTCAAATTCAGATCATTCAAGCCTCATTTTCATAAAATCGCAAGGAGTCGCAATGAATCGCAAGGAGTCGTAAGGAGTCGTAGTAGATCGCAAGCCTTTTGTGCCTGTTCGCTGATGTAAACCCCGCTTTCATATAGTCTCACAAAACGCAGAGTTGCAATGAATCGCTGAGATAAAACTTTTCTATCTCTGCGACCGCTCGCGATTGACTACGCAAGGAACTGCAAGGAGTCGCAAAGAGACGCAGAAAAAATTTCCACCAGTTTTCATACGATCCCAAGAAGTCGCAAGAAAACTGATATTATCCTGCGATTCATCGCGACCCCATGAGATTATCTGAAGACCAAATTTTAGGAGAATGACACCAATCACATTGACCTCTTTAAGGCAGATATCCAAAGTGTGTCCACTGACAAGTTATGAGTAAGTGCACCAGAGAAATCTTCCCTACTCACAGAGATAGCTCTGTAAACATGTCTCCCATAGTTCTATATTGCGTGAAACAAAAAAGCCAAATCCTTGACCCCTGTTCAGGAAAAAAGGAGGAAATATGCGGATATTCAGCAAATTTAACGGTTGCCAAATAGGTCAATGCAATCAACCGAACTAATTGTGCGTCTTATATGTAGTTTTGCAAATAAAAACCTTCAAGCTACAGTTTCAGGTTTATCGACCCAGTGACTTGGAATGCAGTAGCTGATGACAATAAGATTACCACAGGGGCAAGTTTAAGGATGGGACTATATTTGAGAAAGGACAAGACTATTTGTACTTTTGAGGTGTTTCCTCGTTACATATATCTTAGTGTTTTACTGCAACATTACTTTAGTCAGTCAAGAAGGCTTTTATAAACTTTTCTTTACAGGTCCACTCCATTATCAAACACAAATGTATGTATGTATACAAGTATGTATGCATGTATGCAGTTATGGAAAGCGAATTTACGAACTACCCAAATGCCAACTGCTAGGAACACCAGTCATATATACCAAAAATAAATCTTATTATGATTTCATTTTGAGGAGGCTTTGGCCTCAATTCGAACCCCAGCGTGGTGGAATGGATGATATAAATATAAAAGGAATATGGCGTGATGTTGTTGTCTCGTCACGCTATAATTGTTCTAAGGAACTTCAGGGAAACCAAGATCCAAAATCTAGGACACCAACATATAGAAGACTCCTAGACATGTTAGATCCAAACGTCTTTATGCAACCTTCTCAACTTGCACAAAAAGACAAAAACTGGCTGAAAATATCTCACTAGGCTGAAACGGAAAGCAAAGAGACTATGACCGAACATAACTCACTAGGCTGTAATCGAAAGCAAAGAGACTATGAATAAATCAAAAAATACCTATCCGCTAAGTAAATCAGATAGTGTACCATATAATTTCAACTATTTCACAAATGTTAGACATTACATGGGATACAGAAATTAAAGGGAATGTCCTGAGTGAATGATTCGGTTCATTCCAAATGTGATCTACCCATTAAGCTGGCGCCATGATAACTAGACACATCATAGGCCCATTACTCTGCTCCCATTTGTACATTACCAGTACAAAATCCATCCGCTACTAATTTCCTGCTAATCAAAGGCATTAACACTGTCATTGATGCAATCCATGGTAAGGATCTGTAAAATTTCAGTCAAACTGGTCCCATTTGTAATAACTCTACTTCTGATAGGGAGACTGCCAGTGGAATTTCGACGGTGTCGATACAAGAGAATGCAACAGAGATTTAAAGATCCCTTTCCCCTACGAAACTTTGAGATTTTTCTCCCCATCTCCCTGCACAAATTTTGCTGGTTTTCCCCCTACATCTTCTTATGCTAAATATTGATCATTATACCTCTCCTATAATAGCAACAACCCTTGCAAACAGAAACAGGAAGGTGGCCGTTAGCAGAACGAAATCAAACAGACAGAACTCATCCCAGAAGCAATGGTGTCATTGATAAAGGACATTGTGAGCGTCCAAGATCTACTTTACTTTTATGCAGCATGTACCAGACTCAAAACATTGGCCACACAAGAGCATAAAAGTGATGGGATGGAGCTGCTTTTTCTTATCCTATAACTACAAATCACCTTGACAATAAAGACATTTAGATCTTGTTTTTCTGGCAAAATGGAGATTCTAGCATCTCTAGACTTACCTGTGACACGTTCTGTGGCTCCGTGTACAATCCACATTGAGAAATATAGGCAAAGTTTTGCTTCTTCTCTACTACACCAGGCTCATTTTTAAATACAAATGACCGTAGCGCTGCTCGAAGGTCAGATTCATTATACCCGGCTAAAAGACATAACACAGTGATGTGAGCTGCTATTGAAAATAGAAACTCAAGAAATTACGAAGTAACGAAACTTTCAAATAGCTACGTAAAATAGTTCTGATATAAATGTTCGCCAGCAATATCTTTGAGTTCTGGCATAATGGACTTACACAATATAGGGAAGGGGCTTTTTATTACGTATAGACAAAGTACATAGTTTATATGAAGATATAACATCACATATCACATATAACATATTTTATAAAGCATATGATGTAACATGATATATCTATAGTTGCGATGTATTCCCACAGTTAAACATGAATGAATAATACTAGGCAACATCATATGATATGAATGGATAAATATACAAATATCATGTCAAAGGCAAAGATCAACATAGGACGGTGTATAACACATGCAAAATATCATGAAAAAAGTAACAATCTCATTAGATTTGAGATGCACAAAGAGTACAAAATTCAAAACGGAACCCTACTGTTCAGTGCATTTTCAGACATGATATCATTGAAACTCTCACCTATGACTTTTGTTTTATTTTCCATATCTGGCAGCGGCATCATTTCCAGACCAGTTATACTTTTCTTACGAGACTTCATAAGTTTCAATTTCTTTAATCTGTGTTTCTTTCTCAGTCTCTTTCTTCGATTACCCACAGAAACTGCAAACGTCTCTTTTTGATGCTTTCTATTCGGGCCTCGTTTTTGTCCAATCTCAGCTTGATGATCTAGATAATGGTGGGGTTTAAGAGGCCTAACCTCATAAAGGACCCTATTAGACCGATAACTCTCTGCAGCCTCCTTCGCAACAGATTGTTTCACTAGATTTTGATTTCCATTACCCACTTGCTTCGTATTGGTTCCATTCTGCGCTGACTTTTCCAAAGAACTGACCATATCTCCTTCAGACTTATAATGAAAAGTTGGATTGTTCTCCTTCCCAGCTTCATTGATTTGCTCTTTGATCAAGTTACCTTTTTCTTTCTCCCCTTGCCTATTCCGGTACTTGTATCCGGCTGCATTTGGCTGGCCATCACTATCACTAAATCCTGGGACAAACTCGTTTGGAATAAATTCCCAACTTCCTTCCATAGTTCCATTACTTTCCTTTATGCCCGTATTAAATTGTGTTATTCTTGTTCCATCTTTTCGATAGTATTTAGTCTGCGTTGTATTTGGTTTGGGGTACCTGATACCATGATGGATACTTAGAGTGGGTTTCGGTCCTGGAACAGGTGTGGTTACGTTGTACTTATTTGGGGGTAAGGCTGTTGGTGCATGTTGTATTATCTTAGTACCATCGGCCGCATACGACACTTGCAAGCCTTGCTTATAAGCATCAAAATCCCCTGAACCATCCTGTTTTGATATATTCATCTGCGATGGAGACGTACCCGACTTCTGTCCTGCCGAGACATCATCAGAACCTTGTTCAGCCCGTTGACTTTCATTAGAAGTTGTGATATTTTCACCCGGCTCATGTTCGATGACTTTTGTTCCATCCGCTGCATATGATACTTTTGACCTGAAATGCGGGTCTTCTAGCCTGTGGGATAGATCCAAAGAACTTTCCAGCAAATTAGCTTCCTCATCTTCTGGTAATAGAACAAACTTTCCAACAAAATTATGAAACTCCCTATCGTCCAACCCGCTACTATCACTCTGCACAGGAACGTCTTGAACCTCCAAAAAGTTCGGAAACATAAAGAAATTAGGCAGCTCATTATTCTCTCCATTATCTGACTCAGTAGTCGTTGGTTTCCCATTTTCACCTGAAACAAATCAGTTAAACGTTCGTTAGCAACAAAGGAGACAGCTAGCAAAGTGGGAGGAAAAACGAATCATGCTAGTAACATGTACGTTATCTCCACAAGAGGACATGATACTGTGAAACATACAATAGACAGCATGATCTAATATCAAGCATACTTTCCAACTTTCAACGAAAAATAAAAATATGGAACATAGAAACTTGCTTCTGCAGAGTGTGGAAAAGTTCTATCAAAGATTTAGGTTTTGTTGAACATTTCATTCGCAATGTAACTCTTTAAATACTGCAAATTAGATTTCACTTAGTTAGTTCCTTCCATTCGTAGTTAATTTTGCTTCGCGTTACTTAGCTTCTAGCTGCTATATGTCACCAACACTAAAAGAACTGTCAATAATAGTTATCATAATACTGAGCAGCCTGAATTTGATAAACGTATACAAAGACTACCATGCTATTTCAATACCAAAATACCGCTATTACACTATACATGATATGGTTGCTTGATATTATAATACCAAAATATCCCTATTACAATATATTAGAAAAGGTAATTGGGTATTATAATACCAATAGCTCCAATACTACTGGAAAATCATTTGGTTTCAGTTCCGATCATCCTCAACAAGGCATAGATGAGCAAATATAGTTATGTTATGAGAAATAAGTACGATCTGGAATACTTAGGATATCAGTGTATCAAAGACGAATACCGTACCAGGCTATGCAGCCATTTGCAAACATGAAAGTACAGAGAGAATGTCTGTTACTAAAACTAATATGCCTATGGCTGCTTTCTTCATAACTATTTTCATTTAGTGATTACAGTCACTATTCATCAAGTGATTAAGGATCTTAAAGCTGATTATGCGATTGCAAATAATGCCTTGCAAAGAGATTAGAACAAGATAACCATACTACATTTTCGATATGCGGACTAAAGACTGGCTTGAGACAGGGCTAAATGACTCTTAAGTGTTCTATCTTTACGCCTAGTACACTTTATACCAATACTGAGGCTCGATTTTCTAAATAGATAAGAACAATGGTAGAACATCCTCACCCTCAGCTGAGAATTTTCAAACGCACCCAACTACTCACATTCTTTCGGCAAACAAATTAAAGTTGCTACTAAGCATTATCAAGTTAATGTAACTAATACTATAAACTAATATAAAGTTGCAGTATTTTAACAAATAGCTGCAAAAATCACTCTCGAAATAAGAGCAATTTTAAGACCATTTCATCTAATAAAATGATGACAAAATGCAGTTCCGAAAATATTATTTTTTCAAACTTCATTTAGTTCAATATTTTTTACAACTTTACAATCACACACCTCTCTGTAAGGTAGCGTAAAACTGGCTATCTGCAACTCTAACAATATAGCATAAGCATCTAACAAGTGAGGTCAGCTGCATGTTAAAAATGTGCCACTGGATGCACTCTCATAAAAACCAAACAAATTTTGCTGAGGCTGAATGGTCTTAATTGCTTGATAATTTTAGGCTCAATTACTGCTAAAATTGTTCGTGTTTCAAGAGTGATTTTTTACGAAAATTTTTATGACAGAATTATATAACTATTTTTTAATATTTGGACCTTATGTAAATATAATGTTTAAAGTAAATCGCAACAGTTAGTTAATAGAGGACACTCACGAATGACTGAGGCCTTCCTCTGTAAATATCTAAATTATAATTATATATATATATATATATATATATATATATATATATATATATATATATATATATATATATATATATATATATATATATATATATATATATATATATATATATATATATATATATATAATATATATATTTATTTATTTATTTATTTATTCATTTATATTTATATTTATATTCATATTTATGTATGAATATTCAAAGAAATATTGCTATACACATTACCTTCATTATTTAAATATTGATGATTGGAGTGGATTGAAAACATAAATACTTTGACAACAGCAAAAAGCCCAAGTCCCTATAAATACTACCTTTATTGTGCAAATTCCACATATTCAAGAGAACCAATTTCCAGATAGTAATTATTTGCGTCTAACATTCCACAGTGACTATGACCAAACGAAGAAAGTGGAATTCAGTATAGCGTTAAATAGAATGCAACAAACAGTATACGATATAGATGAGGCCAGAATGAGAGCGTTATTATTACTCTAGGCTGGAGGTTATACAAACAGATACAGGACTGATAAAGATAGGGTCTTATCATCAGGACTAATTTGTTTAGCAGAATTTAATTACCAGCTTGAGATCCACATCAACCGGTGTATAAATAGAGAACGACGTAGGGTCATTTTGGATTGCAAATAAGAGAACACCAAGCTACTATCCAATCTGGAATAACTACGATGAAAACACCACATCATCATTTATTGCGATCGAAAATCCGATGAACACTTCCGTAGAAGGATGCCTTCATACGTGGGGAGCGGGTATCTATGACCACTTAGCGGCGCACCGTGTAAGAGATCAATTCGGGCGACCCAACTCATTAATAGGGTGGTGACCGCAGTGAAAAGTACACTCGGTCCCAGAATTCATTATGTGTCAGACAATGTGTACTTTTATCAATTCATCTAATATACAGACAAGGCAGTGGCTTTCAAATTAGCTTCGGACGTACATTTGTGGTCGTCTGAAAATTAGGCCTCACAAAATTCATCTGCTTTTTTTGAGGATCTGCGGAAATTGATTGCATTGACACGACAATGGAGACATATCAAGTTTTTTCCAATTGATAAATTGGCATTAAATAGAACCGAAGACAAGAAAACTTTCCCCTTGGCCATCAAATCAGATGGGGACGGATTTACGGCCATTGATAACACAATGTCAGGGGCAAAACAACTAGCCTTGATTGCGGAAGAGACGATCCGATTACGAGACCAATTAACTTTGACGAGATTCATCACGAAACAAGGTTATACAAGACACAGTCCAAGACGTGTTGTTTTGAACATTATTCTTAAAGTAAATAAAGCGGAATAAAGGAGAGATGCACACAAACGCTGTTTGTTAACCATTTTAGGCATAGAATCCAAGATAGCTAGTTCAAAGCATGAGCCCTTGACTATCTTCAAATCCCTTGAAATGGGGCGTTTAAGACAAAGTCTCTTATCATTTTTCAACCTTTTATTAACAAAGCACTATTTCTCATGTCCAGCCTAAGATAGTTTGTTCTGAACAGCTTCGCCTGAATACCGCTAAAAAACAACAAACGGGAAACCGCGATGGGTCCTGACCGATCTTCCTGCTTATTCGGAAAGACAGTCTGCAGCCCCCTTAGCTTTTATCTCCTTCTTCACCCATGCGTATACCAATTGCAATAAAGGACAGTCTGGCATTATTGCAGAAACCTGGCTGTATACTACTGGAAGAATGATCGGAGAAAACAAAAGGCAAAATACAATTAATACTACGCATCTGGGTTCAAATGCCAACTCTTTCCACGATGCATCATTGAAAGAAAAACAAATACGGTATATCTACCTATGACTCAAAAACTCGCGTCCAGCCATGCATCCCAGACCTGCTCTTATTTCCCTTAATATCCCATACAAGGAACTAAGTGTATCTAATTGTCCAAGATTCTCAAACACGTATCTATCATGATATCAGTTGCCCACTTCTATCCCAGCCATTACGAGTTAGTTTGTGGACGCAAGCAAATGATTAGAGGATTAGTCTACGAAGCGGAAGGTCAGTGGTTCGAGACAAGCCTAGGATCATCATTTGGGTACTCATGCACTATGTACCAAGCAGAAAATGAGTAGATGGTGGCTACACTAGGGGTCACAGGCGGCAAAGAAAGGAGCTGCTGATCCTGCCTAGCGCTGTCGATGGCCCAGAATAACTGCCCTCTCTTAAAGGCACTCCTTAGCTACGGAATCGTATATGGAAAAAGTTGCCTCATTTTTAACCACGGGTCATTCCAGAAACTGTTTATTCTCTGTCGCATAATAGTTACTATCCCTATCTTTTCATTAAGGGTGCTCATGATCAAACAACTCAACATTTCTACTAAGAAAGGTTTTGTGAAAGTGACTGTAAGGGACTGTAACAAGTCAGTTTTCCACCTAAGACAATATTGAAGGGGTAAAACAGCATTAGATCAAATGACTTTTCTCCTACTTGCAAAATCAATCTATTGCCAGATTCCTGTATATGGTATTGCATAGAAAAAATTTCAATAATTTTGCATACAACTTGATGTAAGGGGCGAACTTCTGGTTCGGTACATAAATCTTATTTCTCTGTATTTTCATGAAATGCCAGATAAAAATGCCCCTTTCCATGTGTGCCCATAAATCTCTCTTCGTATCATACTATTGAACCATTGTTCGTATAGGAACAAATGCATAGAGAACTAGCGGTTTTCTAGTGTATGTAAAAATTCGTATTATTGATTTCTTAGTATCTGTAGTGATTGACATAGTGGCAACCCTTTCAACTTGTCTATTGAAAATTGGCAAAAGCCTGTATTTTACTAATACAGTCGAAACTTAACGTTCATTTGGATGTTAAACCTTTTGGATTTAACACATCATTATCTTATCAACCCAAAGACGTCATGTAACCACCTCTGGAAAAACGAAGAGAAATTGAACAGACAGACCAATGTGAAGTCAAGAATTCCTAGTACAGAAATAGCCAGGAAACAAGAAGGCAAGCCTCAAAATATAGTCCTGGATACAATCCAGCTTCATTTGCATGAGAAAACCACGATGGAAGAAAAAAGGAAGCACATAAAAGAGCTGTATAGGGTTCGTCACAATTCCCATACACAGAGCGATCAATACAAAGGCCTTAAAGAGTATTCAGACGTATTAATACCACGAAAGTGTTTCACAAACATGATGGATCATCCTGTTCGATAAACTTCCGTACTTACTGATTTACTTATTTAAGTACTCACTTATTTATTTACTTACTTCTTTGCTATTCTATTGGTGAATGTTATCGGCGGATAAATTATCGGACTGACCATACGTAATTAACAGGTGACAGTAACTTAGCCAAGAGGAGGCAATCGGTAGGCAATAACTACTAAGAATACTGCCTATTCTGGCAACTGTCAGTCATAATGAGTGAAACCAGGCAGGCGAAATGCCATCTTTCCACTTTGGCTTTCTTTACGAGTTCCAGGAGAGATTTGGTGCACAGGATTCACTGATTGCAGATGCGTCCAGGTATAATTAGTTTATGGTTCATTGCGTGTGACTGCGCGTGCAATGAAATGGCTGCACAAAGTTTATACAAACCGAGCGGTCACTGGATCTCTAGCTGACAAAGAATATATGGCGTCTACTAACTGGCATAGGCCTAATAGCCGCATGCTTTATCAGTAGAGTGAATGCAATGAGCCGGCAAATGACTAACAGTTGCTCTCT
This sequence comes from Mastigias papua, assembly GCA_964019165.1. NCBI lineage: Eukaryota > Metazoa > Cnidaria > Scyphozoa > Rhizostomeae > Mastigiidae > Mastigias > Mastigias papua. The sequence continues at coordinate 8,203,033 of OZ025283.1, read as the reverse complement.
TGCTAGGAAGTCGTGAAGAACCAAGCGGGCTTACGAAACAGTTCATGCAGATGATTAAGGGCTGAAAATATTCGGCACACTTACCGCGAGTTGATACTGTTAAAATCCAAATCCACATAACAATTTTCAATTCCATTTTGAGGACAAAACTTAAAGATATCAACCGCCAGTTTCAATTTTTGCAATCCTGTCTCCCGAGCAGCATGGCACTGATCATTTACTGTCTCCAAGTCACAATAATATCTCTACGGTATTCTCTTTATCTCACCATTATTTTAAGGAAAAGACAATGTTTGAACATCCAATAAGTATTTTATTTGCTTGATTTCGACCTTTTTTGAGGCCTATATCCATTCAAGCATGTCAGGACTGTGTGCAACGAAGTTCAGCCATGCGCATTGCATCTTGCTCTTCCGATAACCCTCAGATGAATGGCAGGTGTCGTATAGGAAACTGCTCACTGATCATTCGGTCAAAGGTTCAAGTTGGCTTGACCTTACATGAAAACAATGCCATTTCTAATAAAAATCTGGTACCGACAAGACGATCAAGAAAGAGTCATATACAACCATGAATCCTGCAAGCATGCAAACGAGGCGACTGGGGTAATGTCCTTGGATAATCAAGGCAACGCTAAAAATCGATTGCTTAAGTACGAAGAATAGTCTGCTTTGGTAAAATCAGTTATTGAAATACTTGCAACAAATGCCTCCATGCAAAACAATAAGAAGACAGCCTCAAAAGTATTTCGAGCTCGTAAAATCGGTTCTCGGAGCAAATAAATGCCAAGACAGCTTCAAATACACAAACACACGCACACACAATTGAAATGCCAGAACCTAACATCATAGCTGGCCATAGAAGTACAAAGTAAATAGAAAGAGTTACGGAAAAATCCTGAAAGAAATTTACTTTGAGATGCATCACGTAGGTCTAGACCTAGGGAGATACGCAATGCATTTCAAAAGGTAACACTAGTAAGGAGTTTTCTTTTAAAAATACTGAATCGAAGACACATGTCTACCTGATGAAATTTACTCACTACTTTCAACAAGTCAGAAACATGCTCACTACATGAATTATGGAGCTTAGATGTGCCTGTGTTTCCCTCACAAAAAGGTAAAAACTGAATTACATCGTAACTGGGTGAACAACCCATCTAGCTCTTTCTGAGCGTCTTCCAACTTTTTTACTACGTATATAGTCTACTGAAGAGATTGCACACAGAATTCTCCACTATGATTTCTCGGGTCCCATAAAATAGCTCCGCCTCAAGGGCACTTCACTGAAAGTTTACAAAAGATTAGCAAAAACAATTCTGATTGCATATATCGATACAGCAAAAGTGCTGTTTAAGAGTACCCACTTGCTATGCAAAAGTGCTCTAAAATGCTTAGTAGTCAATTAAACAGGTAAATATCAAAGAAAAAAGACAGATCCTACGCGGATTAAGTTTGGAATCTCACACAAGCCTCTGTCCTTGAATCCGTTCTCCTGACAAAGAAAGTACAAGTGGTCTGTCATTCGTAGAAGGCACAAAATGCACATTTGGCCTTCTATAAAACGGGCGTGATGACAAGAAAATGTAATTAGCGGAATCGATACAGATCAATCCAGATGGATTGCACAATACCATGAGCAGTATGACAAATTAGTTTTCTAATATCATACATAAAATATCGTACGGGGCAATTAATCTTTAAATCTGAAAGTATATTGAACTGCTAGATATATTGTAGACAATTCAACCAATTTATCAAGGCAGTTCTGTGCTTCAGATTGTATAAGTTATGTCAATACATACAGTACTTCAATTGCAAATCTATTGTAAACCAACGTGACTAGACAAGACGAATTCTGATGAAAACAATCATGTGAATAAAGTAGATACCTTGAAAGTATAGAAAGAGCATCAGGCTGAAAAAAGTGAGTGCATGGGCGAAGGAGTACTTTAAACTAAGGGAGGCTACAAACTACGTAGGAGGCTACAAACTGTCTGCCTAAAGGAACAAGAAGAGCAGCCATGATATATGATAGCTTTCTTAGTCCATTGTTCTCTAGCTGCATTCAGCTGAATCCATTTTACGTAAAAAAGGGCTGTTGCTTTTCCCCGACAGAATTTGTCTAATGAAATGGCAGCCCCCTGCACCTATGAGTTACTGTGTGAAATAACGCTAGATAGGCTGGGGGAGCAGGGTGGGTACTTCACCTCGGCATTATATTCCTTTAACGTATGCTGGAGCAGCGAACAGAGGCTACGGGCAAGGGCTGAGGATATGAAAGGAAATTAAAGGCACTGATAGAACAAGACATTTGTAACTTAATATTTATGTGCAATGTGTCGGTCAAGTGGTATATTTAGTCAAAATGCGTTCGCTTATTCGATAACGAAGCGTTTTCCTGTGCCAAAACTGAACAATTTCCGGAATTAACGAACTTCAAGCGATAATGACAATCGGCATTTGCACAAGAACGTAATACCGACATTTCCATGTGTCCAAGGACAACACCCAAATCAGTTAACTTGTAACAAAACATATAAATTCTATCAATTCCACCCTTGTCCAGCACTTTGTATTTATAGACATCCCAAATGCCAAGGGATTTCGTAACTGACAGAGAACGTACTCCGTCGTATTTGAGGGAAGTACTGAAAAAGTCACGATCGAGGCTGTCACAGCCCACCTACCAATTACTGTAAAAACCCACACATAAGAACCTTCATTTATTAAGGACCTACAGTCTGAAATTGAATATTTTATTTCAGCTCCTCTGAATCTATTCAGCCTGTTATTCTAAGCAGGCTCTTATAAATAGTTTCATTCTCTCTCCATCATGTAGCAATAAATTCGGACTGTTTGCCAATCAACTCTTCCAAAAACATAGCATACAGAACTGTGATAGGCAGAGTCCGAAGACAAAGTTCTTTTTTTAAAGAAAACTTAGAAGTGCATATTTTTCTCATGGCTACTATATTGAGAAATAGCCCTTGATTCATATAAGCATAAACAACATGCACCTGACGAGCAAGCACTGAAAGTATGCATGTTTTGTAGCCAAACTTGTAGGATATGACAATGTACAGACAACATTCTACCGCTAGATTCTTTATTAATGGATACACAATGTAATCTGCACAGATCTCTCTCTAGAACTGCACGCAGAGTTTTTAGTATTGCACATTTTTGCGTAGAACTGTACGCGAAAAAATCATGTCTGGAAAGGGATATGATTAATGTTAGGAACCTGCACCTGGATTAGAGCAAACGCGCCCTTCTATCAATAGCTTCGGATGAGTACCCAACAAAATAACAATACATGTCGTCGTTGTCGCCTTGTTATACTCTGTGCAAGTCAACGCATCATATCTTACACAAGATTTTCCAACTGAAACCTGGTTCATTGCGGATGTTATATGTAAAACCATGCAGTTCCCAATTAACATAAGCCAAGGTGAGGGATGCTATAACTACAAAACCCGCAATACAATATGCTATGACGTTTACTATGCATACACTCTCTATTCATAGAAGGCCTTATTTTTTCCCAACGGCGGTCTAACAAATGCTTTGACACCTAAGCAGCAATGCCCTGTTCTGTGACCTCAAGTCAGTTCTGAATCAACTAGCATGATACGAAACCCAGTATGAGCAACTTTGCAGTTGCTGTCCTGCGTAAAGAGCTGTACCACGTCTGATGGTTATACCTACAGTTCATTTCAGACCTACCTCAACAGCAGGCGACGATATGACATATTGGGACAGATCATCAAACATTACGACCAGCTTAACAGCTCATAAATCCATATTTGGTCTATTCCAGGTGGCAATGTTTAACGTTCTCCGTACGGTACGCAGATGGTACGTGGAGTTGCGTCGCCATTCCGTACACACTCTTCCTTGCCATGACGCAGTTTCATTCATGAATTTTGCTCATAGGAAAAAGATCAGCAGAACCGAAATCTCAGAGAATACAAATAACATATAACCCACTCCAGAACCGCAAGGAAGATTATTTTGCCGCTTTTATGTTTGCCGCTTGGGTATGCAGCTCTCAAGTCACAAACTATTTGCAGCACAGTGAGCAATCGATACAAAAAGGCATTGGGCTCTACGTTGAAAGTAAATCAAATAGCAACAACTGATTTTTACAATATTGCCCACCCCCCCCCCCCCCGTGAACATCCTTATTTTCTGCCTAATCAAAAACTTTAGCTCTGTTTTCGATTCCAGGTTATGACATATTTAGTACCAGCCAAAGGTGAACCTTCCAGTTCTCAAAGGCACTTTATGGAGATTCGTGCCTGCTTATGTGATTAACGAAATGAACTACTCTCAGAGATCAGTTCATAAACAGAAACTCAAATACAGTAATTAATTAAGGAAGTAAGTACCCAAGTAAGCGGGTAAGTAACAGAGGTTTATTGTCCTTGGACACTCGATCCCAATGGCTGACTATTCTCCACCCATCAACCGTCAACCGAAGTTAACTCTAGGACACCGTGCTGCTAGCCGATAGTTCTGAGAGAACAGCTTTGAGAGCGTATCCGAACATGACTGGAACAGGGTGCACCCTGGGTACTAGGCAGAGGTACAGTACCACTACACTATTGCAGTAATATCAGAATACATTCATCACTTGGTCTGGTGGTAAAACAACCCATTACAGTGTTTGGTGGGGTACTGTATCACTACACCCGTTTCATGGAGGCTCAAGTTGCTTGGCCTGTATTGTAGACAATTCGTACCCATTGACAAGGTAATTTATATCATGGTCTATAGTATTTCAATCGCTACCACAGGGCACAATCTTTCTAAAACAGTACCTTAAAGTCCTTGAAGTGATTCTTTCAACTCACTAGGTAATAACAAAACTGTTAAATTTTTGATGCAAACCCTGGCCAAATGAATCAAGTAAATATACAACACGGTAGGACAGCGAAAACACTGCTATGAACTGTTCTATGACCTGGCCATACCAATCAAACATCCATATAACATGGCGCAATTATACTCAACAAAATATTGCAACCCTATTACCATGCCAGGCAAATGAAACATCTCTACAACGCGGTGCAAAATTCCCTTTCAAATACTTATACGAGTAGTTTTGCAAACAAAAGAATAAAATTACGCAACAATAGCAGCTTATGCAATAAAGAGTTCGTCAACGAATGCTTTGGGTTGCTTTATCAACTTGCAAGACGACTTAAACTCACTTCAAAACAACACTGGCATATACATAGACAAGAATCTGCTACGGTATCTAGTCCAATGGGTGCGTAATATAAAGGAACGGAATGTGCAACCAATTCTAAGGCTCTTGCACAATACATCCGAAGGCAAAAAAGTTGTTCCAATAGCTTTATTAATTTGAAATCCCAACACTAGAGCAGTCTAGAGCCCTTCTTGGTTTCGCATTGTATTTGTACACAGAAACTCATAATATGAACAGTAAAATAAACGTAATGTTATCAGCACCATACAGGTACTCCAGTTGGCAAAAATCAGAGGTGGACACTTTGATGTTTATTGGGGGGGGGGGGCAAGTGTCTGCCACTGATAAAAAAAGTAACAATTGCATTTCCGTTGGTGAATTCAACCTCTGTACACCCAACTTAGATATTGTAAAGGAATGCCCCTGTTAAAGATTGTATTGGCAGTTTGGCAAATCAGACATAACATCGTAGAATCTATTCTAAGAGCCAAAGACAGATATGCCAATACTTCATCTTCTGGAAGAGTTAAAGCACTGGAGGAAAGAACTGTTTACGAAAATGCTTAATGAGAATCAGAACCTGAATGATAAAACATCCCCTAACATAAAAAAAACATTATGTCTAACCTAATAATATGTTTTGATTGAACAGTGTTGGACCTAGGGTCACTGGAAGTGGACATTTTTGGGATTCTTTTGGCCTGGCCTTTTCAATCATCATTGAAAGCTCTATAAAATGTCATACACCTTTAGATATCATTTCAAACACTAGTATGGTTAATCTGTATCATCTAATTAAGTTACACCAGTATGATAATGGACAAAAGTCAGTATAAATTAAATGATAGTTTGGTAATTCTCTTCCTATGAAACTATGCTAAGTCCTACTATACAAATATATATTCAGTTTAGACATTGTCATAAAATACAAACAACACAGATAAGGATTTAGAGCTTATCTTTTAGAACAACAATTGAAAATGTCTAGGTATCTTAATTTTTGATATTCAAATATGCTGAGAGCATTGAGGCCAAAGACAAGAGCTTTGAAAAGAGTATGCATGGCTGCATATCTAAAAGGCATCTCCTGTGAACTGAGAGTACATCTAGCCCACAGTTTGGACTTGTTTTATGCAAAGCTGCTCTCTATCCCTAGGTCAGGAAAGGTTAAGATGGAAAAATTCTATGACTTATAAAAAAGAACCAAAATCCTCTATAAAAACCATATTTATTAACAAATGGTTTCACCTATTCATGATAGATTAGCACAGATTTGCCACACAAGTTGATTTTATTTCTTCCTTTATACAGGAATTGAATGGCTATCTTTGAGTCATCTTTGAAAAGCAATAAATTACTAGGCCACTAACCTATTTGTGGTAAAGTACATACCTTGAAAGTGAACAGAAATCCTAAAAATGTTAGTTCAACTAGCTCCAATTTCATCAATGCTCAGACTCAAGTTGCACCTATTGGGACCTCAGCAACAACTGATAGGAGAAAAACTCCACCCAGCACTCAGAGCACAGGAAGAGCAGACATAGAAGTACTGGCTATATCAGGATTGCTTTGAAAAACATAAACATACCCAATTAAGTTCATGCTCTTTGATTAGCATGTCAGCATACTGATCAAATAGATAACTACCAAAATCTGTACCCAAAACATATACTCTGAAGGGTGCCAGTTGAAAACCTTTCATTCAGGATACTAAAATGTTTGTCAAAAGAGATTTCCAATAGAAAGAACATACTTATATCTACTGAAATCAACTTTTTAACCATTAGCACAGGTCTATGCCATACAACAGTTTCCATTTTCAGAATATGTACTGCAAAGCCCAACTGCAGAATAGGGTCTTTTTCGATGAGATCTCAAGTGTGCACGAGCAAAAGGTCAGGTGTGCAAGTGTGCACTTGTTCTCAGGTGTGCACTTTCAGTGCCTGCCTGATTTTTGGCTTAGAAAGTATAACCAGTTTAGTTATTTTCTGTTCTTTCTCACCTTAAAAGATTCTGTACTTAACAGCATGCACGTCATTGGGGCAATTTTTACTTCATTATTATCGTTGTGATAGTTGGAAAATATTCAAATAAACCACGCCCTCTCACCTTTCAACATGCAACCACACCTATTTCTGGGTGTGCATTATCATTTGCAACAAAAACTCGTGAGTGTGCAGTTGCCAACCTCTGCAGTGTGGCTGCAAAGGGCATTTGCCGCTATGAAATACACTAATGATCTGACTAAACAGAAGACTTTAGCGTAAACAAAATCAAATTATACCCGTTCCAAGCCTATTTGCAAGCATGTACCAACATGATGAATTTAATTTTCAAATGAATTTAACTCACCTACTACAATCCACCATCTTTTCAGTTGCAAAATTGACCAAAGGGAAAGACGGATAGATTACAAATTTATGTCCGTTACTATTCTTGACAGCCTAAACGTGGTCCAGTGTCCGCTTGACGATGGAGACCCCAGCTTGTTACCGGTAGTCGTCTTTCCTATTCATGGTAGAAGCAAGTGATATTTCAAAACATTTGATGGCTACACTTCTGGTGTAGGATATCAGGTTTCATACCTTAGTATCACCAGTGGCAGCACACTGATTTTGTTGTTGTCGTTGCTTGTGCTGTTGTAGTTGTGGTCGTAGTAATGGCTGCTTCTTTGTGAGGACCAGTGGGTGGTGGGGACACCAATGCCAGAGGGTAGTGGGGTAATTGCACTCTAGGAGGCAGCGGGGTAGTGGAGGGTATTCATTATCTCTGCAAAGCTCAGGAAAATTAATTCAAAGTTTTGCTTACAAACTACTGAACCAACTTGCATGCAATGTTTTGAACACAATCTAGTCCTACTGCAGAGTTTGGCCTTTTTCGACAAGATCTCGCGTGTGAACGAGCAAAATGTCCTGTGTGCAAGTTCTCAAGCGTGCACTGTAAGTGTGCGCTTTGGTTTAGAAAGTGAAACATTTTTGGTTATCTTCTGTATTTTATGTTGCGGAATAGGACCGTAAAACAACTGCCTCACTACTGCCATTACACTGTACAGTATACACTGTATTACATTATACTGTAATACAGTACAGTACAGTGTAGCTTGAAAAATTTTCTTATGAAATCCAAGTAAGCTCTTAATCCCCACACCCTGCAACGCCTTTCAACATCTAGCTACACCCTTTTCAGGGTGTGCAGCACCATTTGGGAATAAAGATCTGGGGTATGCGCTTGACAGACTCTAACACCATGAAAATGATGGGAAAACGATAGCATGTTGCCAGTAAAATCATAGCATACATGGTGTGACTGTAAAATCACGTCTTTGATGCCCTGAAGGTAAGCCTCTTCCCCTCCCGGTCCTCTTTTTGGGGAGTCGTTTGATGACTATAGTTGATGACTCGTAAAGTATCATTTTTATACTCCTCCACAACGCTTTTGGCACAAAGTATGGGAATGCGCAACTTGGTCATAAGTTGAAGGAAGATAGCAACTCCAGCCCATGCCTTTGTGGCATTTAATATGTATAATTATAAAATTAAGCCTCCTTGTGACCTCCAGCTGAGGTCAACCAAAGAAGTAGCTGTGATTGTCTGGGTTCTTATCACAAATACCAATCATCTTCAAAGGGTCACTATTAATTGTGTTATGAGTTTATTATTTCATGGAAGATCAAGATTTATAACCTAGTTATGGTAGGATTTTTGCTTGCTCTTAACCGGCTAGTGGCTCTAGTTGATCATTTATGGTCTTGAATATATAGAACTTAACTTTTTGAGGCTTTGGTGCTAGCATTGAACTAGTCTACACAGGTAATACCTTCTATTTTGCTTATCGACTTAAAGCAGCCATTACATACTGATCAGTTTCAAGCAAAATCATGCCAAGCATATGGTATTGTTCCTGTATTGCTGTATAGTTGTTATAAAGTATAGTGGGATAGAATGGCATTTCATTGTATTGTACGCACCGAAAATTGCCATGATGTGTTAAATACAGGGTCTATTGCCCAATGTCGAAAAATCGCAGATGATAGTGTTGGGTGAATATTTGAATTCTGAAGACATTTGATTTATCGACTTTCATAAGTATCAAAAATCCTGTACTGGACTTCGCTAACTTTGTTAGCAGTCGAGTACTACTTTCTTGTGTACACTTCCCGAATAAAATAGCCTGTACACGTATTTTTTCATAAGAAACCTAACTCAAGGCCTAGTACTAAAAGTTTCTTAATTTTTGGGCACATTTTAGTTCTAAAAGTTTCTTAAATGTTTCTTAATTTAATGAAGACAGGTTGCATTGAAAATTATATAAAACACGTGGGGTATAGCAAACTATTAGCATGATAGAAAACAAAAGCCATTAGTGCGGCTCTAAATCTAAATCAACCTCATCTAAATCAACCTCTTTCGTTGTAGTTCTAAAACTTTCTTAATTTACTGCGTGTCTAGTACTAGGTTGCTTATAAACTGGTTTCTTATTAAAACAAACCTGTACTTCTTCATCTAAGACCACATAAACTTGAACGGAAGTGGTAATTTGTCCGTAAATGATAAGCTGTTGTTTATTAAGACACACCACACACACACACACACTAGCAGACACACTTGCACCATACCCACTGACCATACCCAAGACATACACTCACATGTACTACCATACCCAGAACGCATCAGTCCAAGCGCATCACTCACAATTTGACCTTCCCCACTGTGGTGAAGAAACTACATCTTTAACACAATCAAGGCCGTTTTCTCATCCTGCTAGAATACGTCAATTACATTTTGGAGCCAGCACATTAACAAATGGATAAAATTTAGCTGTTTGTTTATTGCGTTCGAAAGACTTCGATAACGATGTATTATGAGTACACATAGAAATTAGCTCTCGCTAATTGGATTGAAATGAAGTTAATAAAATCAGTTATCAAGATTAAAGAAATCTGATCTGAAATTATGCCAGCACAAAACGATGGAGCCACAAGGAGGTTTCGTGCCATTATTGCATTGTAACAATACTGTTATATTTTGGAGATAAGAGCTCCACTAGTGGCTTTTAGACACTCTGTTTATCATAAATGCGACGCTAGCTACGGACAATCAGGATCGATCTGTGGTATTTACGTTTACTTACAGCGGTGCTCTTGTGTGGATTGGCAAATTCATGGGCCGTTCAATAGACTATACGTATCCTCTTCATTGTATTAAAGTGAGTTACCAAGCCGGGCCCCACTAGCATCCCTACCCAGGTCCACGTCCGGTTTCCTTATCCTGTTAGTCCACCCCTAGGTGAACCGCTAGATCACGGAGCTAGTAGAATCATTTCCCGGCAGCATAAATGAATAGACCTACGTACGCCCTAACCTATACTTCTAGAGCTTGGTATTAGATCAGTAGCCCTACAAGATTTTTCTTACTCTAGTGAATTCCTTCTGTGGTGGGACACGCTGAAATGGCAGAGTCATGGCAAAGCCAAGCTCGTAAATCTTTGACATTAAGGTAAATTACGCTATTGCATTCTGGGATTCCTAGAAGTTTAAACAGTGCATTTCCTGGAGAAAATTGGAACTATAATCCCCACATCCCCCTTCCCCCACCACTCATGTAGTATACCCAAATTTGGTGAATTCTTCGACAGTCCATATCTTTTAGAGCTCTTGCAAATAATTTGTTTACTTTTTATGCGTAGGTAAGCGAGTCCGTTGCAGGACGAACCTAGGGATGATACACAGGCATACATGCGTACATGTTTGATTGTGAATTGATTTTCTAACTATGCAGTTGCGACTATGGGTTGTTTCAGGGGTTTTTTCGTCCACCCTGTTTTCACCGATCGCAGGTGGGTCTATTTCGTTCACTGCTACATAACTATCAGCTTTATATGGCTGCATAGCGTTCTATAGCAAAATTCGAGTTTATTACACCCTTGCTTGGTAAAAAAAGAAGCCTGAAGTCAACGTAAATCCAGGGACTCAGTTTAGGGGTATTTGCGTTGGACAACATTGAAAAGGTTAATAGAGACCGCGCGATCAACTATCTCAACTCAATATTGTACGTCTCCCATGTATTACTTTCAACAGAATCACATAATTAAGATCTCTTTACTTCGCACCGCTATCTCGTTAACATCGCATTAACCAAATTATCATTAGAATGGCAGAATCAACAGATCTAAAAATCGCAGAAGGGTGGGGAAGTTGCTAACAGACGTTAGTGTGAATGATGACCAAAAGGTAATTACCTATGGCGTCATAGTTACCCAAAAATCCAAAGTTTAAATGAGAACTGAAAATAAATATCCGTACTTGGACTCTCTAGGGAAGAATTTGGCGTGATGTCCTGCAAGTTATTAAGGTCATTAAGATGGAAAACATTCAATCCTGAATTTGATTGGAAGATCATGGTATCCAATATCGTTTACTACTTTCCTCCGAGAATTCCAGGCATTCCTTGATTGCGTGGATAGGCAAAGGGGCGTATTCTGAGAAGTGTTTTGACCGTTTTCAAAGCTTCCCTCTTCTACCTGGATTATGTCAGTCACGCTGGACTTCTGCCAGTATGACATATTATCATGTCATTGAGAATTTAAAATGCATAGACAAGCCAAAGCCCTGCAAGGGAGTGGGACTTAATGGGGTAGTCTTAAAGGCAGAATGTGCAAGTTGATCTCTTTGTCTGTATGAAATGTTAATCACTTTACAGTAAGGCTTTCTGTTGCTATGGCGCTATGGTATTTGAAGCAAACAACAATGGACGTTGAATAAAATGATTTTACATATACCATGTCATCTATCTTGCTAAACGAATGGACCATATACCTTTCAAATACTGTCATAATCTGAGTGCTCTCTCCAACCCCCTAAAGACGTGACGTATTGTTTGAATGACCCTTTACCAAATCCAAGTTAGCTAGTATGAAACAAGTTTTTTACTTGAAGGCTATCTGTTTGCTGTATTATTCCCAGTTTCTCATACTAAGCCGAGTAACATTGCGACCAAATAGACCGAATCACAAATATACAAAAAACAGAACAGTTCGTAAATCTTCGCAGTATCATTTCATATATACACGTCTAAACGATTCAGTTCCATCGCCGAATGTTCGTATTTATTACTTCCGTAGCATCTACAGTAAATTGCGATTAAATTGCGATTAAATTAGGTAAATTGCGACTTTATCCGTTGCATTATCTAGGACACTTTAGATGCTAATGGGAAGGAGTTTATGTAAATTTGTAACCTCCATTTCGCATCAAGCCCTCTTCCACCCGTACCTCTTCAGAGGCCTAGAGGCCCCAGTGATTTGTTGTAGACTAGGTAGGGTTTGCTTATTGACACACAAATAAACTCATCTAAAAGGACTCGGTGTCGCACTCTATTAATGTGGTGAAACAATCACTGCGATTCTAACCACTCCTGACTTTCCAGTCTTCATGTGCATGCTCTATGCACCACCGAATTACACAATATCAATTATTTATATAATGTGCTTTGGTCTAAGAGCAATAAACCTTACCTTACCTAGGTGAATAATAGAAAGTGACTTGAATTATGATACGATGTATAGTGCTAACCCCTGGGATGAGTGACGTCTTTCCTACAACTTATTCTGATTGTATGACAAGGAATCAGAAGACAAGTTCGTTATACAAGGGTGCGCTAAAAATTTTGTACGCCTGGGACCTGCAAGAGGCTGTAGTGAGGCGATATGCCACTATCTATTGCCATATCAACAAATAAAATTGATGTTCTCCGTACCTTGCGGGAATGCAACTAGGGATTTTTGACGGCAGTGGTCTAATCAATAAACATGGCACTCTAAACATTATCTAAAGAGAACGTATCTAGAAATCGCGTTTTTCAGATTAGGAAACAAAAGAAATCGTATGGACAGTTTCAGCATTGCATTACATTCATGTGTAACAAAACCTACAAGCAGGCCTACTTAACACAAATACAATAAACAGTTTCGAATTTCTCCAAGAAAGGGGGCACTTTTACTTTTTGGAGAAGAAGGACAGGGTCTGGACCCCAGCACCCACCCCGTAATTGAGCACCAGCCTTGGGTGAGTCAGGCGCTCTAAGGAATGGAACTAAATCCTATCAGGTTGAGGGTTGTGAAACAAACAGTTTCAATTTCATACTTCTTGTGGCAGATCCTTGACTACATGAAATCTAAAATAACAGGATTTGTTACCAACTATTTACACCGTTTAGAGTAAAATTATTGAAGAGTATTGAAAGTAATTCATTGATAAGTAAGTCTGTATGGCAAACAGATGTCCTCTTTTTCGAAAAGAATTTTATTTACATATTATAAAGAAATAAAAACCCATGCTAATTTAGTAGCCAATGGTTAAAATGTATTAACATCAGCACTAAACACCATTACTGTAAATCCTCGAACTAGCCCCCCGGGGGCTTATCACATATTGATATTTTTGGGTGGGGCTTATTCATACGACATAAGAAATAGCTTTTTAAAATTATATTTCTCCATAACATAAATAAAACGGTCCAAAGATAAGCATCAATCCTCCATAACGAGGTCTTCCTCATCGTCTTAGATGGAAGCTAACTCGAGAGGAGCTTAATATCGATTCCATGTTCTAGCATAGGGGCATATTCAACTGGAGGCTTTTCGAGGGGGGCCCAGTTCTAGGATTTACTTTATTAGTCTCCAATTGCCAGGATCCGGCCTTATCGCTGTCCGGCAAAACGTCCTAGTTGACAACAGGATAACTCTTCTTCTTAGATGTGATTGGGATTGAACACTAGACTACGACATGAACGCTCTACAACCTCATAGAAGCACTGGGTGTCTCACACATGGATGACTAACAAGTCCTATGATAAGACGGCCCTTTCAATAAGCCGACATACGGGGATAGGCGATTTAAGTAAAGAAGGCGTTCGATAGCTTTGTCGTCTAGGTCTGGATTAGAAATCAAATCAAATAATCCTATGGCAGGGCGAGCTTATGTGCCATCCAGAAAAAGATTTGCTCTATTCTTCGAGGGGATAAGCTTTATTTTGAGAACAAATTGCATTAGCGATAAGCCATCTCAGCCTATAAATACAGTGTCCTCAACGCACTTTGCCTGGTCTATATCATTGCTTGTGTGACATATCGATCTTCAAAAGAGACAGAATGGCAGGAATCTTACCTACATCAAACAAAGTGTGACCTAGAAGTTCAAAAATCCCATCGACTTTTGGAGTTCATATTGTAGTGATGTGCATTCCGCCATACTCAAGGCTTCGAAATCACAAGCAATAAGGGGCTCAACTTTTCTCAGCTCTTACAATGTTAGTACCTCTGCTAAGGGAGATATTTAAGGAGATTAGTAGCCACCATACTTGCAAAACTCCCATGTCTAAAGCAATCAACATATTTTTTGTTGAATAATACGAGTGTACTCAGCGGCATGGCATGAAGGGGGGCTAAAGCTTGAGGGAATCTGGGGTTACACGTCCTCCGTGATATCTTTGGGGCCATGCCCTTTACTTTTGACTTGGAGTGCATCTCCCAATATCATGCTTGGCACTGGCGATAAGTAACGCAGATAACTTCATTACATTTCTTCTCAAACAGAGCGCTTTGAGGGATATTCACCAAAAGGGGGTACTATTCCCCATACTAACCTGTTGCCATCCCACTGAGGACACTAAATGGGCACAAAACTGCACCCTCTTTACGTATTTCAAATGACGTAAAATTTGATGTTCTTCTCGACGGGAGCAACGCTCTCAACCTTTTTAAGAAATGTAACTATTCTGCTGAACAATTATCGTACAATGCAAGGGAATACTATTTGACAAACAACCTCACTGTCAATTCTGAACATATACGTCTTTACATCGTGCAAGGCTGCCAGTAAAATATTCTACATTCTACTCGATTTTACATATCTCCAACCTACAATGTACCCTAGCGCGTTTTCCAAGTACGTGAGATATTATCCACTTATGTCGAGTGTTCCCCAGACCTCCTAGGAAATTTTTCTGCAGTATTGTAGCAAAGGACACACTTGTGTGCAGAGCGGAAGTTTTGTGTTCATGGCGCAAAAAAGTCATGTGTGCAAAACTCAACGGGCAACTGCACAGCTTTCGGGTAAGTATGAGAGTTTAACTCTACAATCACCCTGACCCCGCGACGATGGAGCGGAATCACAAGGTACTTATGATACCTCCGAGATTTCCCGATAGCTCTCGATACAAGGGATCTACAATAGCCCAAAGCTGACGCGGATTCCACAGCGATATCCATGCTCACTACAACAGACTACCCGACCGGAGGATAAACGCCACATACGACTCTCCGGGCCTCTACCGGCCATATGGCACCTTCGGAAATAAACATATGATGATTTATAACAGCTGAGTAAGGTATTGTACGAACCGTTACCATTGTTCCGATCGATTGTCTCCACAAATCAGCTAGATGCTTGCGACTGAATAGGGAATTCGCTTGGGAGACACAACTACAGTAATGCTGTTAAACTCGTAAGAGCTAATTAGTTGTTGCACTGTTGTTCCATTGTGATTAAAGCAACTGCTATTCATATCGACTAAGTCTAGTAAATGGATATGAACTCACGAGGGCACGTTATCGCATGTTTCTTACGAACCAAAGACGATGTACGCTTTGCAAGCTCTCTGCGTTCGAAAATACGGTCTGGTTCCCTCGTTCGCACGAACCTACGACGAGCGCTCAGAGTATCGAGATCGAGCAGGGCTGCGTGGATCCAATGAGTATTCGTGATTGCTCAGGGAGAGCGAAAGCTGTCTTTCCACTTTGAGCTACTGGTGCTAATGGAGAACAATTTAGCGTGATTCATTAAACAATTTCAATCATGCACGACCTGCATTTACTTCTCCACCATACAATACATACACCACACAAAAGCCATCGACCAAATCGCAGCCGATATTTGACTCGCAGACGAAGTAACGTTTAATAATGACCTTGCATAGTGTCTGTTCTCCTGTCCAATCGACCTTTTCATAAGACTATTTCCTGCTTTATTGATCGAGCTAGCTTTGCTGCTATTGTACGTCATACCTGGTCTATACCGTGGCTCAGCTTTGATTTGAATCATTGGAGTTGATATATTCAGCTTACTGAAACCTAGTTCTGCTTTCGCCCTCTTTCTGTCACTTCTTAACTTTTTCAACCATTCCTTCAGCTGCTTTTTCTTTTTCCATAATACTGGTCGTGACTGAATATACTTTCTCGTTGATTTACGCAAAATGCGCTTCATTTTTTTCAACGTTGGACAATGCATAGCTCTCGTCTTCAGTGGAATTCGTTTATACGGCCGATGAGAAGTGCTCCAGAAATCTGGTAAAAAACGAAGTAAGATTTTTTCCCGTGCTCGCTTTGACGCCGGTGCGATTCCCACGTTATGTGGGCGATACTGTCCATGAATATTCCTTAATAAAAATATATACGATTTATGCGTAATTGCATCGGTTCTCGTACACCCACCACCGTCATTTCCAAATCCATGCACAGTTATAATTCTTGGCAACTGAGGTCCTTTAAGAATGCAATGCAAAGATAACTTTGCCGAATAGTATGCGTTTAGTGGGTCTTTAGCATCAGCTGGGCTATCGATGACCGTTGCAAATACAACGACCTCCGCATCATGAGCTCTTGCCCGGAACGACCTTGTCTGACGGTAGTTTGGCGGGGAGCACCCGAGCACCCTGCAGAAGTCCATAGCGATAAACAGTGTTAGAGGTATTGCAATAAACTTGGTAACTACACTTCCGTACATATTATCACTGTAAGCACCTTGCATTTATATCTAAATCTTTTCTACCCAGCTCATTTATGTAGAATGTGTGCGTACGTTGCACTCTATCCAATGCGAACGGCTTTCTGTACATCAACGTACCGAGCATGTGAGCTACTCACTACGTAGAATATCTCGCAATCACGTTAGTGATAAACTGAAGAATTTGCTGTATCCTTTGATAGGTCCGCAATCGTGCTTTGTTTACTCACTGCGAGACAAGTACGAAACCCGCCGATGACCTTCAGTTACCGTACTCAATGTGATACAGCCGCCGACCGCGTGATATGGCGGCCACTAGCCCATTTGCAAGTAATAAAAGCTACTAAACGTATATTGCGCCATTGATATAGCGAAGAAGAGAACATGTACATGATATTCTATTTGCGAACGGTAGCCAAGTGAAGTCCTCCTAGATAAATGGAAAGAATCATATCTGAGGGCAGCTGAGGGCTGAGATGAGGTGATAAATGCTTTTGCTAAAGACTCCCTCTGCAATTATGTGACAACTACTTGGAAATCAATACGTAGCTCTTAAATGCAAGATCTTGGGATTCCTTTGCCACCAACGAATATAGAAATTTGATATATTCAGCACGTTTGATGTAATACGATAACTGTCCATTGCTTTTCACTAGTCTGAAAGTAAATCACTAAGTAGGTGCTGCAGAAAACGAGAATTGCTTGCGAAAATACTTGAATGAGACACAGTTGATTGAGGCACTTGCTGCCAGGGACACTTAGATGATATAATAACCATATTTTGTTATTACTTTTACATATTCTGAGGCAAATATTTTGGCTGCTGTTCAAACTAAGGACAGCCGTAATGATAAAATCATAGCAAGTTAAAATGGACTTTTGGACCTTTCTGAAGGGCTACATACCTGGGTTCTCGTCTTATGCTCTTATGACTTTTTTCTTTGCTAACCAGTCATAGCTGTAGTCAGGTCCAATTCTCTGCAAACAATGTCTTGATTATATGAGCGAGACACTACACTACAGATTTCAAGTACACTAATATTGCCTGATTTCTTGTAAACTTTCAACTCTTTATGGGGAGATGGTGATAAAAATTAAACCTCAATTTCTTGTTCATCAGTATCCACAGTTATCAACCTCACTATGTCTTGGTAGATTACATTAGGTTAACATTATGCTCATGAATAGAAGGGCTACTATATAATCGATTATAGATATAAAAACTATGGTTGTTCGTTCAATCTTTCCCAAAGTGTACCAGTGTACCACTCATGTATGATAAAGACTTCATATAATTTTTCCAATCATTGCACTGCAATTACAAATTCCCTCTATGCCCAAGTAGCTTACATTTGGGTACGTGTATTACAAATAAGGTATTTTTAGTGTGTCATTATGCCGGGTTTCGTACGATCTCTTCCTCTCCAACAGAGAAAGTAATGCGTAAACCTGAATAATAGTAGTTTTGATGGAAAAGATAATGAAAATATTGAACTGCAGAAATCATTCACAGGGTCGCTTCCTAGAAATTTTCATTAGGGTGGGAGGGGAGGGGGGACTGCAGCACTTTAAATTTGCAGACATACTGGGCGTGGTTCCCATGATTGAAGAGTATAGGCTTAAATGTCTATATATAGTATAAGCATATGTAATGTACTTTCAAGTTTTCGGCAAATTATGTGATTCATGAGCTGTTAACTTTCTGCAGCACCGAAGTCTGCGTCTTAGGCTCCTAGAATGTCACTGGCGTGGACTGGCTCTCCTATTGGTTGTACTAAAAAAAATAGCACAAAACTGTTAGAAAGCATGAATGACGGCTTTCATTTCAAGCGCTGAGTAAATGGGAAAATCCCTGATGAAGAGATTTAAATTCTATAAAACGTTTCATTATCAAAATTAGCTGGGAGGGGGGTTGTTTTTAACCTGTTAAAAGGTGTTATCACTTTAGCTGGGAATGTAACCATGAATGTTACTATACATTACAAAATTTTAGATGATTATCGGGACCGTGAATATAACGAGCGCAGACGGTCGAGCTATGCGTTTGTTCTGATGTGTGCAGACAACCTGAGAATGGGAAAGCATACCATATGAATGAACATGGGAAGGAAAAAGTTCCAAGTACTATTACTGACATTTATAATGGATTGTTACACCCCTTGCCTTGTTTAAGTTAGCAGATACTCTATTAATGTCATCGAAGTTTCGTCACTTTATGACGTGAAATATTGTAAAATGGACTAAAACAGCATTTTTCGTCCACTCCCGTTGCAATTAAGGCACTCCAAATTGTACATTGCTCTGGACTTTGTGCATTCTAACGGTATGATGAAGCGGGATGAACTTTTTATAGCAAGATAGCTGCGCCATGAATAGTGATGGCTACGCCCTAAGCTACTTTCATAGAAACAAAAAAGAGGCCTAGGTATACTATTGAAGGGGGGAATACGAATTATTTAATCTAGAGTTATTAAATAACTTTTTCATTAACTTTAAATGAAAGACTGAAGTTTACAGCACAGTTTAAAGCAACATATCATAATCAAATAACATATATACATCTATATATATATATATATATATATATATATATATATATATATATATATATATATATATATATATATATATATATATATATATATATATATATATATATATATATATATATATATATATATATGCATGTATGTATATATGTATATATGTATGTATATAAATATATCTATGATTGTAGCCTGACGAGCCCGCTTGAACGGGCGAAACTAGTCGCAAGAAAAATTTGCAACAATAATTGTCTATCACGGAATCAAAGCCATTTATATATACATATATATATATATATATATATATATATATATATATATATATATATATATATATATATATATATATATATATATATATATATATATATATATATATATATATATATATATATATATATATATATATATATATATGAAGCACATAACATTCATGCAGTGGATTGGGCGATTGCTCTAAACACGGCTATCAAAGTAGAAAGTTGATAACTTTTTCTATGTCGATAAACACAGGAAGTACCCTTATGCTCTTCTAGTTTTTATTAGCAATTCTCAAATGATTATCATCCCTTCTCCTCTAATTCCCCTCCCCTAACGGCAGCCTCCCCTCTCCACTATCGATACACATCTGCAAAGAATAAGGCTAAGTCTTGGACTAACCACTTGCCTACAAAAGCAAAATGTGTACGTGACTCTCTCTGGATGACCAGCTGAAGTCCAAATAGAAACTGCAGAACTTGATAAATGCATAAGGAAAGGAGATCGTTCATTTCACAGCTTGGTCATTGGGTAAATGCAACTGCCTGCTTGATACGTGGATGCGTGCAGTAAGAATACTAACTTTCATAGTCAGTGATGGATTCTCGTAAATCTGTAAAGGATGCATTGGGGATGCATTTGCTGACTTTCGTAAAATAGAATTGTCAACTATCCGTATTTTAGATCCCAGATCTACTTCGGGAGTGCACAATTAACACCCCCTAGATCCCTAAAATCTACTGATGGTCTTAGGAAACCATAGTTTCCTTTATGACAGTTAAATCTGGTGCTGCAAGGGCTTATTTGGAAAAATATATTCTTGACGAAGACGCTGAGTTCAGGGGATGCTGAGCTCAGGGGACACTGAACTCCGGAGAAGTTGAGTCCAGGGGACTTGTTCAATGATTGAAGTAAACTTAGGTCTTGTAGAAATCCTCTGTGGGGCTCCGTCATAAACCATGCAGTTCATCGCAGAAAACGTGCGAGATTTTGAACTTTCAACCAACTCATATACCATAGCACAATCTCTCCTGCATTAATCTAATGGGCTACTGTTTATAGAATACAGTTTAGTTTAGTTCAATGTAAACATTCGTTTCGCATGCAATCTGCAATTTCACGTTCAGCTTTTCAAATACACATGAAACATAACCTTATGATTCTGGAGCACACGCAATCATTTGATCGCATCATTGAGGGAGATTTATGCAGAACTGACGAAAGCAATGTTACCCACTTAATACCTATATATATTTCTCTAATGATAATGCTGTAATTCTGTATTCAAGGTCTTAGCTTTTATCCATAAAGCTTTTAACTCTGTCGACGGTTTACATGGGTTAAAACTCTAAGACGATTTAGGCGTGAACCGCGAGAGATCCTCTACGTGTACAGCTAACATATTCATATGCATTCATACGAAACCCCGAGGGCCTAGACCACCACGACTAAAGTGTCGTGGCTGCAAATGCCATGCGTTTAGCGGCATTTTGAAAATGAGAACGGCTTTGGGGGTGCGTAGGACCTCACGGTCTCTAGAACACATTAGAACTAACATTGCTGAGAAGTTTTCAACAGCACCCTGTATGATCAATAGCAATTTGGCTTGCATCAGAAACGTATCAAATCTTATCAAAATATTGATTGTAACGGAAGCCAACACTAATAAAACTTTCAGTACCAATGGTTTCTTGATCTTGGTGGCAATGTACCGCTAAGACGTTTGCTATATTCTGAGCTATAATGGATTGACGTTACATAAGACATGACAAGTGTTCATGACCTAAGCCATTGAATGTAGAGCCATGGGCATAAAGCCTGATGCTAAAATGTCTGCTAGTATGGAACAGCTCTTTGTCGAATCCCTCAACAGTAATTAACATCACAGAGTGGAAAGGGTTGGGTTTTGTTCACTGTACAAGAGATTACTATGTCTATTGAACACGATTCTCAAGCTGGAACTTCGGAGTCTGTTGTGTACATTTGGGCAAGTTGTGCTTGTTACTGGTCCATGACTACTTTAGCAACAAAAAGGTTCCATGAAGTCCATTGCTACGGGAAAACTACAATCGGTGCACCTCAAGGATCTGTATTGGGCTCTATTATCTCCAAAGGTTGGTTATGGAAATGGCGGCAGATGACGACGAGGCTTGCTATTACGTCGTAAAACATTGATTTCGTGATACGATTGGCGGTGCTTAGTCGCTTGCAAAAGTAGCATAGGCAACGGTTGTCTCCAGTTTACGGTACACGATACGTAATGAAGCACCAAGATTTTTCAAACCTTGCGTTACTGAAGATAAATCAATTCCTACATCGAGTAACCGTTTGGACTATTAAATCTAATTGCAACGGCTAAGATTTGTATTGCTAAATCAGTACATAATATCTTTACTCTTCAAGAGTTACTAATAGTTAATAATGATTATAGCAGTTAATATTATAGCTATGAAAATTTCTGAAAATTACTAAAAGTAATGACGATTAGTCAACTTGCGATGATAACAATGATTTCACCGACCAGTTATTTAGGTTGGTGATCCAGCTCCTAAAGCTGCAAAGATATCCAGAGAGATGATTTAGGAAATCTAACAACAAGACACGTGAAAACAAATAATGACCATGATGAAAAAAGTTGCAAAGAAAGCATTAGAAAAGTTAACTACCAATAAAATACTCAAGATAGTTTATTTCCACTTACATATCAACTAAGTAAACTAAGTAACGGGATTCTACTGTCAATGGGGGCTCCTGCATAGTGGTTGGCGATTCTTTACCGCAGGCTATCAGTTAAGCAAGTAGTTAAAACAATTTCGTAATATAGATGCTGTTATTGAATTGAAAGCGAGAGTAACTCTGGTTTAGATAAGATTCATGACAAACATAATATTATTATCTAAAATATTATTAATCTTATAAGCAGTATAATAATGATAATGACTGAATGGAAGGGATAAATTCAAGCTCTAATAATAATAGCAAGTCTACTTAATAGTATTTCTTTATTTTACCCTGGCATGTCATCAGCCATTACCAGCCAAAAACTACGTATTAATAGCAGTCTGAGCAACAGTAAAATTAAAACTTATGTGGGCTTACTCACAGCATCAGATAAGAGAGCTTGTTTAATAACGTCCACTCAGGGGTGGGGTCACTGCTCCAGCAAATCGGACTTGGACTGAGGACCCGGACGCACAAGGGGCCCTACTCTCTTCTTGACAGAAAACTGAATGACACCCTAAGACGCCTGGCTCCTAAAAACGATGGCAAACCATACGTATCTTGTATACTCCTATTGTATAACTCTCACTATATAGCACTTAATTCTTCCTCGTTTCGGTCAATGAAGAAGTATAACTAGCTTAGGGGTGGGCAAGCTTTTAGGAGGGTGGGCTAGATCTATCAAATCTTTTCATCTAGGCGACCAAAGCTATACTTAGCTAAGCAAAATTTGAATTATTCAGAACCTTACAAATATAAACTATTCAGCAACAAAGAAGTAAACAAATAATGGGATCTATATCCGCGGGCCACAAAATTTCACTTCACGGGCTGTAGGTGGCCCACCCACACCTGAAGTTGCTTATCCAGCGGGTGCCCATGAACCAGTCAGCCCAGCTCTGTACCCACTAATGCAGAGTGGTGGTCCCAGCCCCAGACTTTGCAACCTAGAAGTACGTCTGCCAAAAGATGCTTGAAAGCTCAAGGGTTGCTTGAGGTATGGCTAGCAATCCCCCCTTCTTTGCGAAGGTATCTTTATAAGGTGTGGGCGGTTTCGCAGATGGCTGTGGTAAGCAATCGCGAAGTCGCAACTGTACTTGATCCTCGTGACAAAGAAGTCTCTCTGGTGGACACAAAATTGATAAAAAAAACTATTCAAAGATCATAAACCGGCGAAGAATTCTGCTGATACTGGCGCTTGCCACAGAGGAGCACGGTACAATCAAATGCTCCTTAATGGGCGGGATATTTTTGTAAGTAGGATTGTATCTATATGAAGGGCATGTCAAGGCAACCGTCGGAATCCTACCAAAGTTAGAATTCTATTTAACAAATAATAGGTCGACGAAGATGATCCTAAGTAAATTCCTTCGACTTAACTTTGGCTGCAGATAGCGCGGCAATGTAGCCACAAGTGACTATACTGTCTCCAAATCTAATTTTCTAGGTCTGCAAGGAGACGAAAGATTTCATGAGAACAGAATGGATTTCTCTACAATTCAAAATTTTTACTGTGAGTTCGGATTCATTTATAACAAGTTATTCAGAAGCTCATCTCACCTCCGCGACGCTTCAGCTCATGAGCTCATTCCATAGACCGTACCTTGTGTGCATACTATAATGAGTTAGCACACAATAATTAATTTATTAGGCTTAGAACCAATACAGAAGAATTAATATTATTATTTACATTACAATAAAGAGTAAATATTGCCTGAGAGGTTTGCCTTTAGTGTATTACGGCCTATTGCAAAAACGAGAAAGAAAACAAACATGGCAAAGAGTTCGCACGGTGGTGCTGTGTTTTCAAGATAAAGCAATAAACAAGCTACAATTGTTGATGAACTGGCCGTCTTCCAGTGGCACCCAAATCTTCAGATCCTCTGAAGGTTGTAAAACCAAAGAGGGCCATCGGCAATGGCTTGACCAGAAACTGGTGAAGACGGTCACAGACAAACCTTACGAGGAAACCACAGAGGGCCATCGGCAATGGCTTGATCAGAAACTGGTGAAGACGGTCACAGATGAAACTTAAGGGGAACCAAATCACATCTATTTGCAATATCTTGAACAAAGTAACTTCTGGGCTACAGGTTTCTTGTGAACTTGCCAGAGCAGACCCGCCGAGAGCCTGCATGGGGCCCAGGGCAAATGAAAAAAGGGAGAACCCTAGTGACATCATTACGAAACTTAAGCTCACCAAATAATCATTTCATAAATTACGGGGGCCCCTCTCAGGTTCCAGGCCCAGGGTTAAGTGCCCCTACCCGTCCTCTCGGAGTGCCTGTTCTACGATAAACTCTATCATGCAGGCGTTGCTTTCTGCTGAACGCTTCATCACTTGCCAGTGAATAGCTATAGCTTGCACCCAGCAGGGAACAGGGGCAGCACCAGGCTGGGGATTCAGCAGACGACACCCTTTTGGGACCACACCCTTCTGTTTAGCATACAGTAAAGTCTGGAACTAAGGGGTGATAATCTGTAATGATTGAAACAAAAAGGAATTATACCGTGCAAAATATCTCCCGCTCCCATACACCTTTTCTCCTCCAATTCAGGCGAGCTACAAAATTGATCCTGGAGACAACTGGGGGTATGTCCTCCCAGTCCACTATGGTACCATCACTAGTAACAAACAGTCAACATTATTTCAGTGCAAAGCTATTTATTGACTTTCCGCGATAACTCCCAATGTGACAATATTGTATCTCTTCAAGACCAAGAATTCCCTAATTCGAGCATCACTTCATTACAAACTGTCGGCCAGTGCTAGAAAAGGTGGGGTGTAAACACGATGCAGGCTGAATATACATTCTGTCAGTAAAGGTGTTAAAAGGTTAAAAAAATTCAAGTTAAATGATAGTAATGCATGTACCTAAATAAGCAGAATGAAGCAGTTTTTAAGTGTTTTTTTAAGTCAACCCAGCAATGGGTGAATATGGGTATGTCATAGAATACTGAAATATCAAATTCATAAATAAGGCAATATCTAGACAATGTACTCATACAAAGAAAATCAAAGACTATACATGTAACATAAATTGATTTTTATAAGATATGGAGGAATTTTTCAAACGTATAGGATTTTCAACATTTGAAAAAGAGATTATGGGACATTCATTTTCTTTTGCAAAAAGAAATGTAGTTGGCTTCACTGTATAAAAAACGTTCTACAGATGTAGCCTTTCAGTTCCTGTTCCAAATAACTCAGCCCCTAAGCCAGAATTCTAGAAGGCTTTTTGCAAATACACACACGCTAACTGTAGTGTAGGTTCTATTCATAATAACCAGTGGAGTCAAGTCAAGTCACATTTGATTTCTTCACTAAATATTCATACTATTTAGAAAAGTGATATTGATTACATCCTTCTACTTAAGAGGCACAAAGTTGTATTCACTATTGGCATGGAAGTCAAAAGAGATTGATGAATTAATTAAGAAAACACCAAAAACTCCAATCAAACAAGCAAATTATAGAAAAACATCTACCAACAGTTCTCCACAGTGTACCCATTTTGTTTAGGTACAAATGGGAGCTACTCTTTTGTGCTTAATTGTAGGGGGGTCATATTGCACTTTTTGAAATTTTCCACCCCTCATAGCATTTTATTATGACCCCCCATTTTAGCAAAATGTGGGAATAATCACTATCAGGAAAATTTTTATTGTTATTTTTATCTTGTTATTCATGAGTCAACTCTCCATCAAGCTCTTCACAACCCTTTTCAGGTGGAACACTGTTTATCATTCCATCCAATTTTCACTTAACATCATCTGGTGGGATCATCAACTCTTCTACATCCTTCAGGGTTGTTGGGGATTTCCCGGTAGGTCATTTTATTACCACCCCTCCACTTTATCAAAATCTAGAAAAATATCCACCTCCCCTACTAATTCCACCCGCCTACAATTCAGAACAAAAGAGCAGCAGACATCTGCTATAATTTAAAGAACAGCAATATAAAGCATAGTCAAAAACCCAAACTCATTCCTGCAACTAGAGACACAGAGGGTGGAACTTATCTCCATCTCCCTGGACATAGGCAGCATGGCTATCCATGCAAAGCAATGAATGGCCACTGCCAGCTCCACATGTTTAACTCCCATGCTCATTACTTTTAATGTTGAGTGGTAAGCAAAGGTTTTCCACTCATAGCCTTTGGCATACCAGGTGAGCACTCAACCACTAAACAATTGCAACTATTGAGAATAGACAATAAATATCCTGCGTGATTCCTAAAAGTATACCATAAATCCTCCCATCACCCCCTTAAACACCCTCAAATAAGCCCCATGTTAGAATGTCAAATTGTTAATATACCTCCTCAAATAAACCTCCATCCCAGATGATGACGAAGACCTTCATAAAGACTAATGCTTAAATTCAGACTGTTCTTTTAACATTTTAGAGAAAAGGAGTACTGACAACAAGCTTTATCTGCAGCATGTGCCAAGTAAGTTCATAAGCCCCCTCAAATAAACCCTCCCCTTGAATAAGCCCCCATTCAAAAAGTATCAAAACTAAAAAAGCCCCCAGGATGCTAATTTGGGGATTTATCATAGTAGGCTTCACACCAGCTGCTTAGAAAATATATACATCCTTACTACCACCTTCTGCCAATCTGTATGTATTAGATTTGATGATAAGGCAAATAAAAGTAAACTCCTTTTCATAAATACAAAACAGAAATATTCCTACCCCTCTGAGCAATAAAAAAGTATAGTAAAACTGTACTTTTGCATTAATGTTCAAATGGGATGAGTATATTTTCTTTAAATGACTATAATTCACTTCAAAAAGGACATCCTACCAATTCCAAGTCTGAAATGATATGAAAGTACTATACCAGCACTTAAAGTAAATATTCAATTTGTTATTCAGTTAGCTTCTGTGGACTACCAAAATAACATGCTACAAGGCAAGTAGATCTCCAAACCTACTCACATTTGTTCCGTGATTTCAAAAAAATTACTATCCATATGGAAGAAAGAAGTGAATGCATACTGTTGTCAGGAAAACCTAAGGAATTGGGATCTTCCAAACAGCTACACCCAGTGTCAATTAGGGCTGCACCCATGTCAGCAACATTGAAGGAATATCTCATAGCATAACCAAAATAATGATCAGCACCAGCTTCATTCATCATCAAAAAATTTATCATCATTCTTCTGATGATTCTTCTTTTCATTCTTTTCCTTATCATCACCTTCTTCATCCTTCTCTGGCATTCCAGAAACTTCTATTTCATGTACATGAAATACTAATGGTCGTACTAAGTATTGCATCTCCTCCAGCTCTACCCTTGTTTCATTAAAATCTGCTCCCATTTTCTTTAAGGAGCCTGTAAGATGCATTGTTACATTTTCCCTGTCATCAACACCAAGCTCAAGAACATCAGCAATACCTCTGGCTCTTCCAGCTACCATGATTAACAAGTTCAAGTAGTACATTTGCTTTTTGACACTTCTTGGTGATGTCAGTAAATAGAGAGTGAATGGAAGTACTTCTGGAGGTGGACCATCCTCAGTATCATCCTTTTCATTAAAGTGCTGCATACTAAGGTTTATCACCTGATAAGGCTTCACATATATCCTAAGTCTTGGTGAGTAAGCTGAGAATTCAAAAGGTGTCTTGAAATATTGGTTTCTCCAACAGCTCGAATTGTGGTACACAGTCTTCAAAAAGTTATCAACGTCTTCATTAAGTTTCACCATCATTCCCAGTTTAGAGTTGTCAAGTGGTAATGGTGAACAGTTGAATAACTGTATTGATGGAAGAAAGAACACACAAAGCGAAATAAGTGCTATATACTTGATAAATGGCTTCAAAGGCTTGTAAAGAACTATGCATAGTGCTCCGGCAGTGACAAAACCAAGTATCAAGGCGGCAATATGGAACAATTGTCCAGAGACAGTGTACCTAGAAGTTATGTTATACACAACGGAGAAGACGTATACCACCGAGGGTGATATCATAAGAAATGCAATTAACCTAGAACAAGTTAAGATGTCATCTTTCTTTTTCTTTTTCCTCAACTTACTTTCTATCGCGCTCTTTTCCATAGGTGCTGACGAAGGGCCTTCCCTGTCTTGTCTTTTGTCAACTCTTTTTCTTCGCCTTGGAGGTGCTTCATTCAATTGTTCTTGATCCGATCCATTTGTGTGATCATCTTTTTTATTACTAATGCTAATCTCCTCTTCCATGTTGGCTTCTTAGAATTAATCAGAAGTGCAGAAATGAACAGGAAGAAATATCTTGTCAACCAACTTAACTGAGTAAAAGCAAGTTGTGCGAACAACAACAACAACAGATTCCTACACAGAGGCTAAATGAGTCTGGATAAGAGGCACACTCAGTGACGTAACACTGATTTAGCATTTCTAAAAACCGACAGTTGTTCAGGTAGGCAAAGTGCAAAAACATAAGCATTTGACAAAGAGAAGAAGACAAAATAATGTACAATCCCAGTAAGAACCGTCCACCAATATGCAGTTACATAACAAATATTTTCTTTATCTTAAAATTTACTTCTTTCAACATAAATATACAACTAGTGTTAAGATATAAAATAAAAATCGAGGATACTGGTCACTTTGACTAGAGGGATACTTAAAGCGATGGCAGATGATATAGGGTATCTCCTTTTGGATTGAAACAACGAACAGTAACTCCGCTACGAATTCAACGAAAAACGACACAAGAAAGAAACCTACAATAAACCAATTGACGGCCTAACCTATGGAAGCTATAGATATTACAAGGGTTTATCGCTTTCCAAGTCACTGAGACAATGTCACTGGTATCAACAACCCTAGCACACGAAGAAATACAATAAAAAACACTTAATCGATTTTTCGAGTTCATCAGATTGGTTGGTAACGACAAAGAAAAATGGAAGTGACGATAAAAGCTATATTCAATGTAAGGGCGTTTTTCGTCACGTTTCCCTAATCACTTTCTCATACGTAACAAAAGTTTATAAAAAATGGGAGTTTCATATATTTTCATTTAAAAAAAACGGGAGAAAACGGGAGATTAGCACTTAAAAACGGTAGGAAACCGGGAGGTATACAAATGCCTATTAAACCTGATTTTACTACAGGACACTCTGCTAAGACAATCTCTTCTTTGCACTTTGCTGAGCTTTATTAAATGTGACATTAAATAGGATCTGACAAGATGGCCTAAGATAAGTATGGATTTGACCTACTTTGTGAACCTGTAAACCGAAACTGTGAATCTATAAACTGGGAAAGCAAGGGCTTGTATGTAGGGCTTATCAATCTATTGAATTTAGGCCATCAAAACCAAAATCAGACTTACTTGTGTGCACAGGATGTATGTTAAGATTTATTGATTTATGAATAACATCAGGACTCATCGTTTTGCCTTACAGACAACTTGCTAGCTTTTAGCTTCTGTAATAGCATTGGCGTATTTCTACGGAAGAACCATACCCCTTTTGACAATAGTGCGGAGTTCTTGCCCAACATCCACTGAAATTGTTGGACATTTACCTTACTGTAACCCAATAGCTTAACACCAAGGAGCAAATAATCTTACGATACTCTCATACTGTCCTCAAGAAGTGCCCCAGGTAAGAGGATTCAGAGGGAACACAAATTGCAGTTTCTCTCAAGGTGAAGACAGGCAAGAAGCTAAATATATCATTTTACAAATTGCTTGATATGATAGGAGGGTAGTGAACTCTAAGGAATGTAGGCCAGGTACTTTGTGACTTGCATTTGTATAAAATTTTATTTTCAGGGTATTCTTACAGTTAAACATAAGAAGGCAAGTTTCTTTGATTTAAATAGAGAGGGATATCAGCCTGGTAGTCAACTTGATCATAAAGTCCAACTCGATCCTGAATATTCCTGAAACAATTAATCCTAACGATTTGAAAATAAATACTTATGTTCATTTAAGACATGCTCATGTCTATGAAATTATAAAAAGCGTCGATTTCACTTTTTGCACTTTCCTTGCTGTTAGAAATATGCATCTCTGATTCTGCAATACTCAGAGAGGACCTGACATCAACACTGCTCAGTATGACATTTCCTCCATTTAATTCAATACCAACGGTGGGTCCTGGAAAGAAGTTTAAAACAGACTGCATTACCCCTTCACAACGCGAAACGAAAGACATTTAAAGTTGATAACCAGATAATGGTAACCAGAGACTGTTCAAATTCTGTCTCTCATGCTCTGTCCTAATTTCTAATGCATGAAAAAACGCTGGTCTTTCATTGGACCTTTGCAGTTCCACTCATCAAAATTGCCATCAAAACTCCATGATCTTGCAAATTGATTTATAAAGGCACAGAAAATTCACACCAAAAGACAGGGCTTATGTGGTGCTTCGAAAAAAATGTAATTTTAATGTATAAAGAGAATTCAAGAAATAAAATTACACAATTTCAAACGTTTCGGCACAAGACTTCATCAATAATCATATATATATATATATATATATATATATATATATATATATATATATATATATATATATATATATATATATATATATATATATATATATATATATATATATATATATATATATATATATATATATATATATATATATATATATATATAAATAAATATATATGGGACGGTAGGTATCAGCTTCTCCAACACCCTTTTCTCTTATGCTAAATATAACTTCCCTTCCATTCAATCTCAAGTGCTATCCATTGTATGTCCTGTTTCATTGTGTAAAGTGCTTTATTGCTGTAAGTTAATTAGATATTGTTCCTTTGTTTTTATCGTTATATATGCGCTGTATGTACCGGGAATGTTAGAACTGATGAAGGCTTGTGCCGAAACGTTTCAAAAGTTGGAATTTTTTCTTGAGGGTCTATTTATTTCTTTAAAAATTTCTTTATGATTGGAGCTATTTGAGTGTGTATATATATATATATATATATATATATATATATATATATATATATATATATATATATATATATATATATATATATATATATATATATATATATATA
The DNA here is from genome assembly GCA_964019165.1 of Mastigias papua. Lineage (NCBI taxonomy): Eukaryota > Metazoa > Cnidaria > Scyphozoa > Rhizostomeae > Mastigiidae > Mastigias > Mastigias papua. The sequence continues at coordinate 8,171,500 of OZ025283.1, read as the reverse complement.
TATATATATATATATATATATATATATACCAATGAAATTCAAAGGACGAGGTCTACCACAGTTAAGAATAGTACAGCACTAATTACACTTTATTAACGAAGGGACAGCAGGATATTGTTTCCTTTCTTCTATGCATAACATGATACAAAATTTTGCATGCACGTACGTACTTTGCATGCACATACCTATCTTCCGTTTTGGAATGCGAAAACAGCCCTAACCTGACATCTAATGTTTGACGGATTCCTGTTAAATATTTACTATTTTTTGTAGTGTAGTATTTATGCAAAACATATGGAATTTTAGTCTTTCTTTGTTGCGTAAGGCCACGGGGCAGTGACAGTCTTTTGCTCCCCATGTCATAGTCTTAGTAGTATTGCAAGTAATTGTAGGTATTGCAATATGTCATTTGTATTATAAAATTTTTCTTTGTTATTAATGGTATAAAAAACCCCAAATAAACTACTACATGAGAGATTTCATCCATCCAGGACAAAAATTATTGTTCAATGAAAAAATACAAAATATATGACTCGAAATTGTTACCTTGCTCTACAATTCCATTGTAATCTTGGTGTTTCAATATTCTGCTAATGTCTCCAGTAGACATTAAAACTTCTTTTGTTTGAACAATATCAAAGGAGGCCTACATGATGAAGAAAACATAAAATACTATATACGTCAATTTCTGTTCGTAATGCCTAATGATCACTATGCAGTTTAATATCCAAACGAAAATTTCTTTGTCCATCTGATTGTCTTATGAACGTTCATTAGTAACACACTTTTTACATAAGAACCAGATAATTGTTGTCAAGACTTGATGTTCTCAATTTTTGATAATTTTATACTCAAATGTTTTTAAAATTGTTGTTATTTCAAGAGTGAAGCTGCTGCAAATATTTGAGAAACCACAGGCAGCAAGCAGTCTCTACGATATTAGGATGGGCTACTCTGAAAATAAAGCAACGAATGCCAATGCTCATTAAAAACCTCATCAGAATATACTTTCCAAAAGAATGTAGATAGTGGGGTGCGTGCAAAAATCTCTTCTAGTATCTCATCTGAGGTTGAACTTGCTCTAGCCGATGTTTCTATGTTTCTGTCAATCGAGCCTCAGTGTTCTTATAAGGTGAGTTATTGACAAAAGAATGTAGTCAAATCACAAGAAATACCAAAATGAAATAGGAAGTTGAATAATAGTAAAAATTGACTATACCTTTTGTATTACAAATTACAATATTGGTAGTTGCACCAGTAGCTTAAACAACCATATTATTCAATATTCTCTAATATTCCTCAATATTGCAAAAAGTCCTTATATCTGTATCTTCTAATACCAATAGCTTTGCTACAAAGTCGAAATTTCCGATTGCTATTGCAGCAATTACCGAATTATTTCTATTTGCAACCAAACGGAAGGTAGGAAACAAACGAGCAAGTCGAAAAATCATGTTCTCTCTCCTCGTCATTCTAGTACAGGAGCTTCGATGTTGAAAGAAAAAAGGGGAGGGGGTTATTTAACATAATTTTCGCACTGCTTCGTCCACAGCTCATCAGACTATGGAAAGTCCGATGATATATGTATCTCGTCATCTTTCCACTTGCCATAATCCAATGAGCTTTTTGTGAAAAAGGATACCAAATTATATGTTCCGATATGGGAAAAATTCTCCAATAGCCTCAAAGTATCACTTTTAACGTAAATTCTCTACAAATTCACGTATAAAAACATAGTAAGGTTATCACCTTGTTCTTTAGCTCTTTTATAAATTCCATGCACTTTGCAGTCGAATTACCGAAGAAAAGTAGAAGACATGACTAGAAAAAAGATTGTAAAACATACATTGAAAAATGTATTCAGAGAACTACGATATACAACTGATTGAAAAAGTTAATATAGAAAAACAAGATATGCGTTAAATGAAAAATCAATCAATTCAAGCAGGAACTGCATCATGGTAATGTCAGGCAGTTCCACGAACTGAATAAAGTAAACACTGGACGCAATTACACAAGAAAATCGTTGCAAATCATATACATTTAAACATTCTTGCATAGAAGTTTTAAGGAAGTTTTGGTACTAAAATCATGAAAACCTAGGAGAGTTTCAACACAAGGCTAAAAAATACTGTCCTACATAATAAAACACGTGCATCTGCTTTCAAAATATCATCTACCCACGACAAAACTATGTTCAAGGAGCCTGTAGTTAACAAAATTACGCTATGAAAATCTGCACAATGCTAATATATCCACTTCCATTAATTCTCTCTTTCGCATATATTCGCATGACTTCTAGCACCAATTCACCTTAAAAGTAGGCCAGTTGTATTGCGCTAGTAACAACAAGGCACTACAATCTATAAATAAAAAATTCCATCATAATCACCTCATCATAGTTCTTCGTCCGATTTCCTCTTGTCAGTGGCACCACACTTGATTCCGGATCGGTTGAAATTCTAACTGCGGAAAATTCATCAGAAGCTGGGTTTGGAACATAACTTTCTACACTCACATCCTCAGGTAGAAGGGACCAGTTGTTCTCACCATCAACAGGAGTGAAATCGTGGATGTTAAACCAATTGCTACTGAATATCGTTAGTCCTGATTGTTGAAATTGTTCTAGCGATGAAAGAATGTTATAATATATTAAAATACAATAAAAACATTATAATCTAGGACAGACCCTCTTAAGTAAGATTTGTTAAGCGCCACTTTGAAAATGTTAGCAAGCAAGAGGTGCCACAGTTGCTAGATATACCTGCCTCCTACCGTGCTTCCATTCGGTGCTTAAAGCAAAATTGTAGAAAACAAAATAAACTCATATTTAACATTATGAATTTTTATACAATAAAAGCCTAAATTTTTGAGTACGAATATTATGCCTCGGAGCATGCAGTCTCGCACCGTTCAATACAATGGCATCGTTCAATGACGACAGAAACTGGGGTGGAATAGTTGGAGAGGCTGGGAATATTCCTAACACTAGTTGACAAGGGGCAGCAGTTCTGGGAAACAAAGGGTAGTTTCAAAACTGCTGAATACATAAACTTTCATAGTAATTTAGACTCTTTTTATTGTCAATTATTCATTTCCGTTGCACTGTATAGTACTTCCCATAGCACTCATGGCGTAGCTACTGCATTTTTGTATGAAATAGTAAAATAAGAGGTAATGTGAACTAATTCATTCACATTGGTACAATTCTCATTCAAAAATAACTCCACTCATTAACTAATTCAATTGCTCAATAATTTATTTATCAAACCAACCATGTGTGTCTACCTTAACACTTCTAACAGCCATATGAGAGCAATTTAACTACTCAGTCAAGTGACTAGAGTCGAAACGTTCAACGGTTTTTCCCTACTAACGGCTTTGTCGCTATTTTCAGGCCTTAGTAAGGTAGACTTATATCCTAGTCATAATATGAAAACGGATCAAAATGTCTTCTATACGTCGTCATCCTCATCATACCATTTAGAGTAATACTGCAATTCCCAAAGTCAATGAAATTAGTTGCAAGTTCATTAATCTGCCATCATAACCTCAAAACAATTAATCTTCTCTACAAGATGATTTTCAACTTTGCTCTAATAATATATTTTTTGCATTTAACAACTGCATCCAATAACTCACTCCTAAGTAGCTTCAATTTCTCTCTAAAGACACTTCTCTACAGCTATGGCTTTTATACAAGGGACTGTTGTAAGTGGCATTTCCATAATAATATGCATAATTTTTTTTATCCACATCCATAATTTTTTTTGAAACTTCTCAGGTGTATATTCATATTTACTAATACAAATACAAATCTCTCTAAGTATAGGTAATTTGTATCTGCCAGACAAGGTTACACACATAGTCAACAAAGCCATTAAAAAAATGAGAAAACAAATGCATTCAGCAATACAAGTCTATATACAGTGAAGTTAGATGTAGCTATAGTTCTTAGTATGTTAGAAGATCAGGGTTAGTCCAGGATTTGTTTCTCATGCAGAAAATATAGCAGGTAGATCAAATGGTGATGGCTGTAATTTTTCTTAGTATATAGTTTAAGACCAAGATTGTAGAACTGCAGAAAACAGTTATTCTTAACTCTGCTAGAATCCTCAGAAAATCCCTTGAGTTTTGAGGAGACTTGATGTCACCAAGCCTCAGGGACATATATGAACCATTTGAGTAAATAGAATAAATATATGAAATATATATAAATATATAAATATATAGTAAATATATGAACCATATATGAACCATTTGAGTAATGTGTAACAAATAGAAAAATAATAATAATAATAATGTAGACTTTGTGGGGAATGTGAGGAGACTGTAGTGCATAGTGTGTCAGAGTGTAAACAACTTGCTCAAAGACAGTACAAAGAATAGAGACATGATGTTATTGCCAAAGTAATACATTGGGGAACGATCTACTCTATGCAGAGAAGTGGTATGAGCATAAGCCAGAGTCTGTAGCAGAAAGTGAGAGGGTAAAAATATTGTTGGACTTCACGGTACAGATGGATAAAGAGCTGATACATAATAAACCTGACATTGTGGTCCTTGACAAACAGAAAAGAACTTGAAGCAGCCCAGACTACAATGGCTTGCCTGCTCAAGGGTGGCAGGTTGCCTACTACATGGTGTAACATAGCAAAGCTCTTGTAATGAATGGTAATAACCAACAAGTTCAACTTCCTGTGGACCATGTTACTGTGTTACTATACCAGCAATGCTACTATACATAGACCTATATTTGAAACTACACTTGGATATACTATGTTTGAATATAAACTTTAGATTTATATTTGGAACTGCAAACAATCTACACATGAAATACAAAAGTTGCCCTCCTTTTGTAGAACTTACTTTATTTGTTTGTTCCCATGTTGGTTACTACGGGAATAAAGCCAGAAGAAGATGAAGATTCTCCAATTTAATAAACTATCAATTGGTAAAAAAATAATATGTATTTCTGAAAAGTGAAGAAAATACTCTCAATGTTACCTTTAAGCTCTGGATAGCCATATTGGTAGCAACCAAACTTCATACCAGTTGATGCTTCAATTATTGGCTGGCTTGCACAATGCAAGAAAGTCTCCATTTTCTTACAGTCACGTGTTCTGTAGAAACAATTATTCAGAGCTAATTTTTTGCACTTTCACAGCAAAAATGCAATGATTCTGCATGACTTCTCAATTCACAAGATCAACAGAGGTAAAACTAAGAACAGAGACAATTTCAATATCTAGTAACAAGGGTATATTGTTATTTGCATGTAATCACTCAAAAATCCATTGAATTTCTAGCTAGAGCACAAAAAGTCAAACAGCAACTAAAACTATTTGAAATACCCAAATGTATTTCAGGAACAGCAAATATGGCACATGAAATGTGGAAACCAACTTGAACCCACATAAAACTTCCTCAAAATACAAATTGCAATCAAGTTACCTGAATTGCTGGCATGCCACAACAGACTGGCAGTCTTTACAATTGCGAAAGAAAATACTGTGAAACAAAGGGGAACTAATTTAACTACATGTGTACAGATATTGCATTCTCCTTTAAGAAACACCTTCTGTTTTCATTAAGTTTGCTATTCTAGAAGTAACACCTAAACAAAAAAGAACAAGGTCTCTGCCTTATTGATATGCTGATGATCCACCTTTGCTCAAATGAAGCCTCTATGATGATTCAGGCACTTAACTATACTGCAAGTTAATGTTTGAAATATTAGCTATGAACAAAATTAGACAGTAGTTAGCCACAGTACTTCCTTGATCAACCATATCTTGATTGACCATCCCCTGACTGTCTGGCCATGACCATAGTACTAAACTCTATTTTAATTGAAGTGTTATCTTTTGTTTATGAAAATAAATATAGTTATTTGCAACTCAAATCAACTAGTTTGTGAAAACCAGTATACTTATTGATTTGTTCTTACAAAATTTTATCTCAACAAATGGGTTCTTTCTCTTCTTAGATTCAGATGCATGAAAAAGAGTAGTTTTGACCATGGAAGATAAGTTGAAAGCTCGTGAAATGGTCTGCAATAAGTGTCACAGGCAGACATAATGAATAAATTCAACATATCTAGCTTGACTGTTAAGGATATCTGCAAAAGTGAAAATAATTTCAAATTGTTTCAAATCGTGAAGTGTGAGATGGGAAATTCAAAGTCCATGAAAACCACCAAAATCTTGAAAATGGGAATGTCCGACAAGCTTGAAGAATGGGACAGCCTTTCTAGAGCTGTTCCTTTCTATAACTCAATATAAGTTTAAGGAATATAACAATAGCAATTATACTTGTGTATGATAAGGACATAATCCAAATTATTTTAGCTTTCTTTCCTGTGCATGATGTCTAAAAGTAAAATTTTGCTTGACCTGCCTTTTTGAATTCTCCAACCCCCTTTTAGAAAAGTTGTATCCAGTAGCAGGTAGATAATCAAGGAAGTACTGTACAACAGATCTGGCAACTGATAATGGACTTCAGCTAGGTCCAAGACATTAAAATTACAAAGATATGCAATGAAAATCCTAAATGGGTTACCATTCTTTTCATATAACAATTGATATCAAATGACTCCTATGTGAGAGAGATTGTGCCATGTGCAACTGGATAGAAAAACTTTCCTACACCAATAAAATATAGCATCATACCTTCCTTTTATTGGTCCAAAAAAGAACTTGCATCTCTCACAATCATCTACAGTTATTGTTGCTGAATGATCAAACAAATAAATTTGGCTATCCTGCAAATAAAAGTTATATCTTTGATATCATTGGTTTGATACAAATGGTTTTCCTATACAAGATGGGCTTTCATTCAATTTTTCTGCAATATGACAATTCTGGATGATCCTGATCAGCAGTTTTTATTCAACACTTTTCCTATTCATTTAATATTACCATATGAGTATTACATCATGGCATAATTGTTCCTTTAGATCTATTTACCAAAAAATACCAAACTAAATTATCTGATGATAAGTTTTCCCACACTTTTATAAAAGCGTTTAGTCTTGGAAGATGTATTCCTTTCACTAACTTTCAAACAACTGACAGGGTACTCATTCAGAACTTCCACCATGCGAAAATCAGGTCTAAATTTTGCTTTTGGGTATTCTGTTCATTTCTCTTTACAATAATATTTGGCAGTTATGAAATGTATCAGTGTCATATCCAGGAAGCAGTCATCTTGTTCACAGTTGGGGTTTCAGCTCTACAAAAGTTTTTTAATTTTGATCATAAAACAGGGCCAACACACCTTGCAATTTTTTATCATAAATTGCTGCCCTTTAATTGTCCCTGGAAGCCGTCCTGATGTTGCTCCTTCCAGATCAGCAATTGTAAAGTCTGCAGGATCAGGTCTGTCAGATCTATCCCTTGAAAAGGAAAATGTAACACACAATGCAATGCAATACTTACATATAGGTATACAATTACATACATATAAATACACAAACACACACACACACACACACACACACACATATATATATATATATACATATATATATTATATATATAATATATACTGTATATATATATATATATAAAATATATATATATATACATATATATATATATGTATATATATATATATATATATATATATATATATATATATATATATATATATATATATATATATATATATATATATATATATATATATATATATATATATATATATATATATATTGATTGCCATTAAATTTTCTGCATGTGGCTGATGATCAAACATAATTCCACAAGCAAAAAATTACAGAGCTAATCAACAACTCTAGATTTGCATGTCAAAAATGGATCACCTATTTTTTACTTAAGCTAGTATTTTGATCAGTTTTCATTATGCTCTGTATTACCTAGTGTTATTAAAAGACACTGCATGTTTAGAGCGCTCTAGTGTGTCAAAATATCTTCCACTGACCGTAAACGAACTTTCTCTACTAGAATGACAAGCAATGAACTATGAAAACGTCCAAAATAGTTAACCCAGTCTGTAAACCTTTGAGAAAGTTTGAATGTGTTCAGATTTATAGAAAGTCGTTGACCTGAAGGAAACTTTTGTGCTTCTTCCAGATGCCCATTTGATATTGGCAGCATGCAAGTGACAGGCCAATCATAAAAATATGAGCTCGTAAGCAAAAAAACATTAATACCAGCTATACACATGATCTTCATTTTTCACTTCAACACTCGTACTATCACTTTTTGACTGGAAGCAACCCATTTCAAATATAAGAACAAGTCAACATCAATAACAATCACCTCCTTTGCCCTACTTTTGGGCTTGCCTGTCACGTGAATGTGAGGCAGAGTCTCGATTACACGTAAAACTTAAATGTAACGATGGTTACCACATAATCAATGCTCAAACGGAACGCAACAACAATCACGCTAGCGACAGCTGAGGCTGACAACCATGGTCACAACCATAAGCGTAGTGGGCATAGAGGCTACGAGGGCTGCAGCCCTCCCAGATAGGCAGAAATCTATTTCGATCGGGCATGTTCTTCAGAAAAACACATATTTTGTCCAAAAATAGCTCCAAGGGCTAAGCAGAAACTCATTCAAGCGAAATCTCAGTGATTTGGGCATGCAGCTTGCAGCCCTCATATGTATTAAAGCTCTCCTACGCCCATGTTCACACCTCTTACCCAAGGGTGATAACTGTCTTTAAGACATAGCAACCCAGGTTGAGGATATAGCATAACCCACAATTTATAAAGGCATATGAAACAGCTTAATTCCAACATCTAGATTTTTGATAGCAATTATCATACTCAGCTTGGTTTGATAGAAAAAAACATTAAATACCTGTTATATAGAGGAAGATTTAAAATCCTACTAGGCCTAAAAAGAATGAAACAGGCCTAATATGAAAAAAATTGCCAATAAAACAAAAATTTTTCAAGCACAGAATCCTTTATGACTAGACATACTATACAAACTGCATACTTTTGCAATAACATACCCAAATGAATAATTGTTGACCACTCTTCTAAATCTAATTGAAGGCCAGCAGGAAGACTCTTTGTCAATGCCAGTCATATATGCAATGTGTAAAGCAAATGTAGCTCACAATACTTTTTAGCAGCAGCAAATCTCTATGATTTGACAAAATCAGAAAGGTAGAATCATTCCTACAGCTATCATAACAAAGATGTAACAACTAACCAATAATAAATCCAAATAAAGCAAGGGTATATGGTGTGGTGTTGTCACATTCTTCAGGAAATAATTTGTGTCCCCTGAGTAATTGATGCCAAATAAAATATTCATAAACAGGAGTCATTTTAGGTATGCAAATATGAATAACAATATCTTAAAGTTTTGAGAACTGTCACTAAATCTGTATATATGTATGTCAAGACCACCCTTTATTTCTTTCTCTTATACTGTCTGTTTTGCATCTCCAAGTTGAGCCTCTCTCCAAACTAAGATTCAAGAGGTGTTGGCAGCTGTAGCATAAACTATGATATTGACTTTCAAGACAAAGAGGATTTACACTTTGATATTTCTTCTCTTGAAAATAAAATTAGCATGGTTTCAGGGACTACTTTCTTAACTGGACACAACCTCATCTGTGGAAGGATAGTCTACTAACCCTATCGTTAAGCATTTCACTAAAATGTTAAATAATATGCAAGAGTCGCATCATATCAAATTGGAAGAAATCAACAAATCCTTGTCCAACTCTGAATATACATTGAGTTGGAATGCTCCCAAACTTTCCAATGACAAGCAAGGGGTAATACATACGATTGATGGTTTATGACAATACAGAGGAGAGACGTTTGCTCTTGTCAATGTGGCCACATGAAGTTCTCCTAATCTCTGCAAATTAGTTCTTTAGTAGGTGTTGTATTGTCCATGACATTCATGCTGAAACTAAAATGCCATAGTCCAGTGAGTACCTTCCTTAATCATCAACAACAGGAAAAAACTGACTATGGCAAGATCTACTTGGTTTCTACTTACTGAAAACTCAGTTTGTTCTTATTTGCTTACATTATTTGGGAGAATTACGGGAGGGGTATATCAAAATTTGACTTAATTCATGACCAGAAAATGGGGCTCTTCTTGAGATGACATTATACAATAAAGAGAAGAGGAAAAAGAGGCCCAAACGGCTCCAATTTTGATAATGTCATATACATGCATGTATATATATATATATATATATATATATATATATATATATATATATATATATATATATATATATATATATATATATATATATATATATATATATATATATATATATATATATATATATATATATATATATATTATATATATGTATATATTTATATATAGTTTTATTTGCATAAGAGACAAAATCAAAAATATACTTCACTTAAATGTAGTGTTTTGATAAATATCTCCATCAGTACTAATCTTACGGGTGGGGTATATCAAAATTCGGTCAGATTAGTACTGAAGAAGATAATTACCAAAGCGTCTACATTTAAGTGAAGTATATTTTTGATTTTGTCTCTTATATATATTTATATACTATGCAAATGCAGCTCTGATTCTGCATCTGATTCTTAATAGGCCTGAATGGACAAAAGCCAAATGATAGACTTAGTACATTGATGAGAATTTAGGAACAAGAAAATGACTGGGGCCAAGAACAATCTATGGTGAAGTATATACAATGCTACCTGTACTGTGCTGGGATGTTCCCATCCCGTTAGTTTACCTACTAACTACGAAATAAAATCAATAAGTAGTCTCTCGGAACGATGATTCATTCAGCACCACTCTCTATTTAGCTTTTCTTTTGCTTTCAAGTGTAAGGCTTAGAATATCAATTACTTCCATTAACAGTTTATAACTACAGGTATGTCTGCGTTGTGAATATCAAAACTTTCTTTAACCTCTAATCGTCAGTATTATTAATTTACTTTTGTTGTCATTGCTGTTTTTATTATTTCCATTGTTGTTGTCAATTTGAATTGATACAAATCAACTTAAATGCTACTATTTATTGACTACCATGGTTGATTTCGTATATTCAGCAAATAAGGATACAAATAATAGAACGGTATTTTTAACAGCGAGTTATAGATTGGTACATTTGACAATCAAACTTTATATGCTATAGAGCAAATTTGTCAGCACATACTCACCTGGACTGTTGCTTATCAGGGGTTGAAGTTAAGTTGAAGTTATTCTTCTTCTTCACAGCTTTCTACCATTTTGAGTAGCCATGTTTTGTTATTTGTCTACGATGTTTTGGTCCCTGACTGAGGCAAGTGATTGACCAATCAGGTCAAATTGAGGCTAGTGATTGACCAATGAAGTCCCTTATATTGTAGAAGATACGCCAATCACTGATCTTGATTGAAGACATTTTGAAGAGGGACTTAGGGCTGAAATCTGTGGATGCACGACTGCTAACTTGGTGATACACATTTAAGGATATATTTATCACAAAAATAAACTGTAGGGCCTGGATAGCTCAAAAGGAA